>JARYGA010042126.1:0-62826 GCA_030545235.1 Helianthus tuberosus | reverse complement strand
TGGGATACGCCTACTACTCCCACCGAGGTTCGTTCTTTTCTTGGTCTAGCGGGTTATTACCGCCGCTTCATTGAGAACTTCTCAAAGATTGCAGTTCCTCTAACTGCTCTAACTCAGAAGAACAAACCCTTTGACTGGGGATTCAAACAAGAGGAAGCTTTTCAACACTTGAAGCGGAAGCTTTGCGACGCGCCTGTTCTAACCTTGCCTGAGGGCAATGATGATTTCGTCGTTTATTGCGATGCATCTAAATTGGGTCTTGGTTGTGTCCTGATGCAAAGGAACAAAGTCATAGCATATGCATCGAGGCAGTTGAAGATACATGAGAAGAACTACACCACTCATGATCTTGAGTTGGGTGCAGTTGTCTTCGCTCTTAAGATCTGGAGACACTATTTGTACGGTACAAAATGTGTGGTTTTCACGGACCACAAAAGTCTTCAGCATATCTTCAACCAGAAAGAACTCAACATGAGGCAAGGACGTTGGGTTGAGCTTTTAAACGACTATGACTGCGAAATTCGCTACCATCCTGGTAAGGCGAATGTCGTAGCCGATGCATTGAGTCGTAAGGAACGTACTAAGCTTCATTGTGTACGTGTTCAATCTGTTATTCAAGCTCGATCCGATATCCAAGCACGCATTTCTCAGGCTCAACAATCTTGTGTTTCACAAGGTTTGATGGATAAGGAATTTCCCTATCACATAACACCTGATCTGGAACTGAAGGACAATGGATCGTATTACTTCATGGACCGTTTGTGGGTCCCAAGCCAGGATGATCTTCGTACCTTGCTTATGGATGAAGCCCATAAGTCTCGTTATTCTATTCATCCGGGCTCAGATAAGATGTATAAGGATCTTCGTATTCATTATTGGTGGCCTGGTATGAAGAAAGACATTGCCTTATACGTATCAAAATGTCTTACTTGTCTTAAGGTTAAGGCTGAACATCAGCGTCGTTCTGGTTTATTGGTGCAACCAGAGATCCCATTTTGGAAATGGCAAAACATTACTATGGATCTTGTTACCAAACTTCCACGCACTAAAAAAGGTCATGATGCCATCTGGGTAGTCGTTAATCGTCTTACTAAGTCAGCGCATTTCATGCCAATCCGTGAGGATTTTCCTGCTGACAAACTTGCTAAAATATATGTGGATGAAATTGTAGCTCGACATGGTGTTCCTTTGAACATCATTTCTGACAGAGATACTCGTTTCACTTCTCATTTTTGGAGAACCATGCAATCTGCTATGGGGACCCAACTTAATCTGAGCACAGCTTATCATCCGCAAACGGATGGTCAATCTGAGAGAACAATCCAGACTCTGGAGGATATGCTTAGAGATTGTGTGATCGATTTTGGTGGTAGTTGGGATTCACATCTTCCGTTAATTGAATTCTCCTACAACAACAGTTATCACACCAGCATCCAAATGGCTCCTTTCGAGGCTCTCTATGGTCGAAAATGTCGTTCACTAGTCTGCTGGAATGAGTTCGGCGAGGCTCAACTTACTGGACATGCCCTCATTTTAGAGACAACTGACAAGATTAAGAAAGTACGTGATAACCTTCAGACAGCTAGAAGCCGTCAAAAGAGTTACGCGGACCCAAAACGTAAGCCCTTGGAATTTCAAGTCAGTGATCGAGTATTACTTAAGGTCTCACCTTGGAAAGGTGTGATCAGATTTGGAAAGAATGGAAAACTTGCACCTAGATACGTTGGACCATTCAAGATCGTCGAAAGAATCGAAAAGGTAGCCTACAGACTTGAGTTACCTCCTGAACTTGGAAATGTTCATCCAACTTTTCACGTGTCCAATCTCAAGAGGTGTTTAGCTGATGAGAACCTCCACATACCACTTGACAAAATTTGTGTTGGCAAAACACTGAAATTTGTTGAGAAGCCAGTGGAAATCATGGAACGTGAAGTCAAGTGGTTCAAACGCAAGCGCATTCCTTTGGTCAAAGTTCATTGGGAAGCTAAACGTGGACCCTAGTTTACTTGGGAATGCGAAGATCAAATGAAGGCGAAATATCCGCATCTTTTCCCACGAGTTTCCTCTAAATAAATTTCGGGACGAAATTTCCACAAGTAGGGGAGACTGTAACATTTGTGCTTGTAATCATTATGAACAGTACCATTATCAATAAAACAATGTCATTTGATCCCAATGTTTGTTTGGTTATGTTTTAAATTTTTCATGTTTTGACTTTTATTCAATTTCAAACTCTATATCACTTTCTAGAGAGTTATACGCAAACTGGTGCGTAAACGTAGCCAGTTTAATGCGACAAATACTCCGGAACATCAACATATACTTAACATACCTTAAATAACCCTTACATAACTTAGAAATAAGTTTTGAAGGCTTTGGTATGGCAAAAACAAGTTAATTCGCTTACAGGGACTAAACTTGACAAACTGCGAAATTATGCCAATTTGAATTGTAAGGAACATTCCGGAACATGAACATAAGTTAAACATACCATAAATATCCTTTACATATCTTAGAAATAGGCTTTGAGGGGTTCGGTATGCTAAAATAAACTTTTGGGGTCATTCAGGGACTAAAAGCGTCAAAAAAGTGCACAAGTTTGCATTTTCGCGCATAACTTACGTTCTGAATACATCCGTACATCCAAAAATTTATGTAAGAACTAAAATATTCTATTTTAGTGTTTGGCATAAGAAAAATCCATTCGTCACGCCATTTGGATCATTTTTCGCGCTTATGCGCATTCCGTCGTAGTTAACCGAACAACGTAACCGTGCGGCTAAACGAACCGACACCCGAGATATTTTTGAACACATTTTAAGTTCCCTATACTTTAACTTCATTTTAGAGCTTTTAAATGGGGTTAACGGGGCTTAAACGTGTCAAAAAACGCATCAAAAACCAAGTTTTGAGGTTGCAGGGACTGAAACTGTAAATCTGCCAAACTAGGTCCGTAAGTAGGGGCCAGATGCAACAAAACATTTTTTACAGCTGTTAACAGCCCTTAACACTCTCCAAAGGCCAAGTGCCAAGTGTCAAACTCTTATGGTGGATGGCAAATGAGTTACCACAACTTTTCTACAAGTGTACAGCTTAGATCGTGCCCCCTTTTCCAAGAAATGATCCTAACGGTGAACCGAAAACTATAAATACCCACCTCCACCCTTCACTTTTCCTCACAAGAATCTGATCTAATGTGCTCTAATTTGAAACCTTTGTTTCATACCTGAGCTATTTTGATCTAGATTAGCATTCGGGGACCCTTCGTAAGTGTTCCTTCGTTCTTTTATTTCTTTTCGAGTCCGAAAGTCAAACTTTGTTTGACTTTCTTCATTGACCAGTTTATGGTCAATGCGAAGTTCGTTTGAACTTCGCAACGTGATTGTAATCACGATGGTTATAGTCCCTTGTGACTATGCCTACTGATTACCACGTTGTCTAGGGTCGTAAGGGTAAGCGATCTGATAAATCGCTTATACCTTCGAACCCGACCCATTTGGTCGATCATTAGGATCCAACCAAACACATTAGGTGACCATAGTATATAGGGAATAACCTTCCGAGGTTATACCTTATGGTCGCTTCGTTTAGGTAGTTGTACGATAGGTAGTTTATATGCCTTAGGTAAATTACCAAAATGCCCTTTTGACGCCAAAATTCATTTTAAGCATATGTAACATAAATTTTGGTATCTACACTGTTTTGGTAACAATATTAGATATGTTAAGGCATATTTTACTTGTCATAGGACTAGTTAGGCGGTCCGAACGCGTTTCACGCGAGCGACGTGTTAAAGTAGCATAAGCTACCTAAACGGGTCGTAATGGGTCGTAAGCACTTATGTTAGGTTTCATTTAGTATGTAGGCTTTGTTAAACCATATTACACGAGTCTCAATACTCGTTTGGTTTACGAACCCACATTCTATCCGATCTTCCGATTTAGGTCCGGTATATTAACATAGTTACCTATATTAGGTGCCGTTTGATTCCGTGATCTCTAGCATTGCTTGGTGGTTATCTTAGGACTTCTGAGCAATCTCAAGTGAGTACATAGACCCCTCTTTTACTGTTTTCCAAACATTTTGGGGTGAAACACTTGTGCCTACTTGTTACGTTCATGCTTTCCATGTTTTCGCATCATATACCTGCTATGTTCGTTAGTACATTATAGTACATGATTTCATTACATTTCATGCTATGTATGCCCATTGTGTGCGTACTTAGTACATTGTTTTACATTACATTTCATGCTATATATGCCCATTGTGTGCATACTTAGTACATTGTTTTACATTACATTTCATGCTATATATGCCCATTGTGTGCATACTTAGTACATTGTTTCACATTACATCTCATGCTATGTATGCCCATTGTGTGCATACTTAGTACAATTGTTTACATCACACGCTTTCATTTTGGTACGACATTTGGTTTGTTTAACATGGAACAATACATTCATTAACATTAGCTACGCCGTTCGTTAGTAGGTAGTGGTACCATAGGAATTGACAACTCCCGTTCCTGAAATCCTGGGTTTGTTTGGATTGGAAGGAATGACCGAATTCGATATACATAACTTAGATAAACCTTTAATTTGTTTAAGGGTTTATCGCCACAGTCTCAAGGCTTGGGTGTATGCATTTTCACAATGCCGCATAGATGTTTATATCAGTATAGCATGCATTTGTTCCACAAAAACATAACTTTGATTTAAACCATGTTTTACTTCAATACCTTGTTTTTGTGCATTTTACATATGGTTTAGTTGATATAACTAACATACCATACATGACATTTTTGGATACACATTACATAATTTACATTAGACATAAACATTTTGACATTGATATACACAATTCATGATTTACATTAAACACAGACATTTGATATGGTTTACACAATAACATTTTGACATTTGATTATACATAAACAATTTACATTGGTGGTTTGGTTTGAGTAACTGATTTAAGTAACGAGGCGTGTGTAATACGATACAATCATGGTGGATACGCCACTGGTACTTCCTATATATAAGTGTTTGTATGGTATTACATATCGTAGCGTTATTTAAATCATTTCAATTTATGACACATGACATTTTATACAAATAACATACTTTTTACAAGACATTGTTTACAAACAAGTTATCTTACACAAACTCATTTTTACATGGTTATTCATTTAACCTTACATTTGTTTATACATATCATCTGATCTTACCGTTTTTCAAATAATTTATAAGACAAAGCAAATTACAAGGTTCATGACTAAACATTTTCTTAAACACAAGTCATGAATCATATTTTTACAAAACCTATGTATCTCACAGGCATTTTTATGCTTACGTACCTATTTTCACATGTGTTTTCAGGAGCTTTTCCATAGGATGATGATCGTGACACTAGGGCGGACCTGTGCCTTAGAGACTAAAAATGAAGATAAACTAGTTTAATTATGTTCTGAACTCTTTATTTCCCGTTTAAGACAATGTAACTCATATGTTTATAAATAAAATTACAACTTTGAATGCCATGGTTATGAAACAATTAATTCTGTTACAACACTCCCCGACGTTTCCGCCGCGGTTGCATGTTATACGCGGTCGGGGTGTGCATCTGGGTCGATGTCTTAGAAACGACCTAGTCTATAGTTAGGTACCAACAGACCGACTTGCGCATACCCTTAGGGGATTTGTACGAGTTTACTTGTTACATCTCATTATTCTCGCTTGCACTACACTATCACAAGCACTATTTTGAACAAGTGATTGGGTCGAGATTAGGTGTGAAAACCGCAAACTCTCGATTAAATCGCTTGTTCGGCCCGCATTTCCTCTATAAACACGAGAATTTGCATTGAATCAGGAGTGAAATCCATACTTCGACGCAAATTTCTTCTCTATTTTAGCAAAACAAGAACGAAGTTGTTAAGTCAGGGGTGAAACCCGAACCTTGATGACTTATTCCGACTTCTATTTTGGTTTTCAAAAATCTCACCAAGGTCTCGACGGACTCCAACGACTTGAAGTCACACTTAAACCGAAGGATGCGCGCCATTCACCCGAAATCGAGGCGAGAGCACAGTCCAGAAGGCTAAAGTGTGTACTAAAGGAGTTCCTGTGAATAGTCGAATCACTTTGGGTAGTCGAAGTCTATCTAGCCGAGACAATCTATTTCTCGATTTTTATGTGTTTCGATTCTGAGCTCGCAACTGCCGACTCTGATATTTGCCGATTTTATGTGGATTTTATGTGATTTATGTGATTTTGCTGTTTATATGTTTTCGAATTCGGTGATTTGTTCGCTTTTCGCTCTTCTCTTTGATCGACACACAACTCGCACTGCACATCTACCTCAAAACGCTAGCAAATTGCTACTTGTGGGCAATCGCATGTTATGTTGCTCGTTTATGCTATACTCCTCGCTGTGTACTCGCTAATCGCAATCGCTGTTTCCGAATGTTCACGGACTTTGAATGATAGTTTCTGTATTCTGACTGCTACTATGTGTGCTTCTATGTGTTCTATGTGCTTATGTGCTTCTGTGATTATACGTGCTTACGTGTTTCTTTGGCTTATGTGCTGTGTGCTTCAATGTGTTCCTGAGCTTTATGGTGAGTCGCTAGACTGTACTAGGAATAATCGAAATTTATGTTGAGTCCTGTGGCGATATCTGTTGCAGACAATGTCGTCATCTGGGTCTCGCGCTACCCAAGCTGCTCACCGAAAGCAAGCAGATAAACGCCTCGCTGCTATGGTTGCTAAGCAAATGGCGAAGGTTGTTCCTCAAGTCGTCAGTGAACTGTACGAAAATATGAGCAAATCGTCTGAAGAGTCAAGGACAGACTCGCCAAAGTCTGGGTTTAGCTTCAAGCAGTTCAAAGCTTGCGGTCCGAAAGAATTCACTGGCAAAGATGGCCCTACGGCTGTATTTCAATGGTTTGATTCGATCGAGGTCACCCTGCGCCAGAGTGGCTGTCCTGACAATCTCCGCACTCTGAATGCTACCGGCGTCTTCCAGTCCCGCGCTTTAGACTGGTGGACGGCCGAGAGGAACAAACGCGGAAATGATGCAGCTTATGGTCTGACATGGGATAAGTTGAAGAATGTCATGCTCGAAGAGTTTTGCCCTCCCCATGAGCGCCAAAAGTTGGAGGATGAATTCTGGCATATCAAGCAGAAAGATGGTGATAACGCTGCTCTGACTGCTTGCTTCAAGCAGCTCAGTATCATCTGTCCTGATCAAGTGAAGACGCCTGAGATCACGATCAAGAAATACATCCGTGCTCTGCCGGATTGTGTGGCTGATTTTGTTCAGGATGCCAAGACAACTACCATCGAGGAGACTTATCTGCTCGCTGCTGAAATCAATGACAAGCGTGTCAAGGCTGGTGTCTAGGACAAAGCCTCGAAGAGTCTGCATCAAGCTACAACAGCTGCCACTGCTGAAACCGCCACCGCTGCCCCGCAATCATCATCCAAGTCCTCTCATCGTTAGAGGAAGAATGCTAACAAGAATTGTGCGGTTACCACCGCTGCTCCACTCCAAGCTATTCCAGCCCAGCAACCACCGCAACAACAACACTGATAAGCTGCACCGGTTACCTATGCGCCGCCTGCCAAGCGTGCGTATACTGGTCCTCATCCTGCCTGCCTGACATGCACTTACCATCACCCAGTTGGTATAGCCTGCAGATATTGCGTGCATTGCAATATGTATGGCCACTTCACCACCAATTGTCGAACCGGCCCCCGCAACACCGCAGCTCCAGTTCCTGCTCAACAAGCTCTTCTTACTGCCCCTTAGGGTCAACAACAAGCAGCTCCAGCACCCGCGATCCACCCCAGAGCTTGCTTCGCATGTGGCGATCCTAACCATTTCACCAACATGTGCCCCAACAGGGTGGTCAAGCAGGAGCCTCAACAATAACAGCAGCAGCAACAACAACAACAACAACAAGCACCACACGGACGCACTTTCAACATCAATGTCCGCCAAGCTCAAGCCGACAACAATGTGGTTAATGGTACATTTCTTATGAATGGTATATATGCTTCGTGTTTATTTGATACTGGAGCCGATAACTGTTTTGTATCGTTGGAATTCGCAAAGCTCCTTAATTGTAAGCGCGCCCATCTGCCCTCGTCATCCGATGTCAATGTTGCCACCGGAAGAACTGTCGCCGTTAATTCCGTTCTTTTTTATTGTACTCTCGAGCTCAACAATCACATCTTTCCGATCGATCTTATTCCAATGCAGCTCGGAAGTTTTGATATCATAGTAGGCATGGATTTTCTTCATGAGAATCGTGCTGAAGTTGTGTGTTTCGATAAGATGATTCACCTCTCGCTCGCTAACGGTGATTTATTGTGTGTTTATGGTGAAACTGTTTCGAAGGACCTCAAGCTCATTGTTGGTGCACTTAGTGTCTGTTGACTTCATCTTTAACAAGTCTTATGTCTAGATAGAATGAATGAGCACACAATAGGTTAGAAGTTTAGGGTTTTACTTGTTATATAGGGTGTTTCTCTTGAAGGTGATACATGTGCAGTTCAAGCGAAACCCATCCATATTATACATGTTCGCTTGAAACTGGCCTGTTCAAGCGAAACCTATAGCTTGTCATGTTCAAGCGAAACCCAGGGCCTATATATAGGTATGTGTGTCATATGAAGCGAATCAGTCAAAGTGTTTGTGTGTGAGTCGGGGTGCTGCCGAAATTTTGTTAGAATTGATTGTAAAGACTCAGGAAAGCATTAATAGAAAAGAATTGAAAGGAACAAAGCTGTTATGACTTGGTTTACTCTGTTTCCGCCTTTTTAAACGAAGATGAACTACCTTAACTGACTTTTAGGGTCACGGAACCGATCCAGCAAGTGGTATCAGAGCTCAGGATGAGGAGTTCATACCATAGCAGCTTGATTTTACCGGATTTTCTTATTTCTACTCACTTCTTCTCATATTTTTCTGATTTAAACGAGTTCTAACGGTTGAAATGGCCTGATTTTCACATATGTTGTGTAAAACATAGTTTTAACAAATCCTACAAAGAATCATATTAAAATTCGAGTTAAAACTGATAAAAAATGGCATAAAACTGAGTTTCGCTTGAAAGTGTACTTCGGAGTTTCGCTTGAAAATCACGTGTTTCGCTTGAAATTCACACCTTTCGCTTGAAAAGTTCAAGCGAACCAGGATATTTGGGTTTCGCTTGAACTATTTGAAATTGCTTTAGCCGTTCGCTTGAAATCTCAAGCAAAACTAGGCCTTTCGCTTGAACCTGTTCTGTCCGCTTGAAACAGGACATTTTGCTTTTGCTTGAAATCATTTCACTTCAAGTGGTTACGCTTGAATCTGATATTTTTCAAAATCAAGAAAGTTCTAAGTGTTTGCTGATTTTTCAGGTACGTACAAGATGGATGATTTCAATCCATTTTATGATGTATTTGCATTTGCTGGAGGCGGTGGAAATGATACATCTTCTAGTAACACTAATGAGAAAACACCGAATCCAAAGAAGAAGTTATCGGATGCATTGGAGGTTGAAAGTGCTTTTGAAACATATAACAAACCCCCGAAGTTAATGGCTATAGAAGAATACAGTCGGTGGGCCAAGAAGTTTGAAGATTGGTTGATGGCCTTTGCTTTTCCTAGCTGGAAGAGTTTAAAAAATGGATACCATGTGACAACTCGAGTTTCCAAGATTTCCATCTTCGCAAAATTGCACGTTAACTGTTTAAGTTGTTAGTTGACACGACTTGTTTGTTTCACAAGTGTACATGTTTGTAATATGTTAAATCGTATTGGGATTTATGTGTTGTATATGGTGTGCAATTACATTTGAGTGTATGTAATAATATGTTTCCTGTTAATGGTGGGATATGTGTATTTTAAAAATGGAACTTTGGCTGAATACCCTCCATCCGAAAACACCCACCCACCCACAAAAACACAAGGTGTTTTCGTCCATGGACTACACTTTCACACTTAGAAACCCGGCAACGTACCGGCCCACAGCACGGGTCAACTGAGCCCATTGCATACTTGTTGTTTCCACTCTTGTTGAGTTGGATCTCGGCCCACTGCCCAACTATTATTGTAACAAAATAACCGGCACACTTTGTTTTATTTGGCTTTATAACTATTATAAGTAACATGTTTATGGCCCTATTTCCCTTTCTGTTGAGCGACGGCCCAAATAGATGGGCTTGAGCCCACTTGGACTGTTAATGTAAACCGCCCAACCCCCACAATTATATGAATACGTAACATGATTGTTGATTAGGCAAAACTTAAAACACAAGTCAAAGAACCCTAAAGCTCCCTCTGATCGCACGGTTGCGGTGGCGGACCCCCCTTTCCCCTCGAGTTAGCATATTGTTTGGTCAGATTCTTGGTTAGTGTTCTTATCTATTGGTATATCATGTTGCATGCTACTGTTAATATGAGTTAGTGAATAAGGTTGGATGATTAATTATTTGGTGATGGTATGTGATTGCCGATTAAGATGAATGTTATGATAGGAGTTTTGCTAAATAATAATTACATGAAACTCGATCCACTGTTGATGTATCATGATGTACTTTGAATATGAATTATGAGCAAAGGTTAGTTTATGAAAGTGGGGTTGTTTGTGATCTGACTAGTCTTCCATCACATGTGCCTATGGGAGTGTGTGTATGTTGATAAGATTTAATCGGTGATGTAATGATTTGGTCTAAAGTATGAGTTGCGATTTATTATTTGGATTCATTAAAACTTGACTAGATGCTATGATTAATATATGCAAATGGTTTGTATTGTTTATACATGATAGTGGTTATGATTTGGATTTAGGGACGTAAATAATTAACTGTTACATGATCAAGTGATTAGAGGTAATAGAGTTTAATTGTTTTCATAGTTAATATTATCTTGATCAGTAAACACATGGATTGGATTATAAATTATGGGTAACTTTGTGGTTTGATTGGGCATATATGACTATATGTGTGGGATTGTTTAAAAATGTAAAGTGGTGATGATGAATGGATCGAGTTGAATTGCTGTGAATCTGATTAGACGTAAATACATATGATAGGATGTGATTGAATAGAGTTTATGGGCAAATAAATTATCTGCCGAGCAAACCAAGGTGAGTTCACACTCTTACCAAGGCATGGGATTCCCAGGGTTGGGAATGGGGTTAAATGATTACTTGTACTTTCATCGTTACTGGAATACGTACCACTGACCTCGTTAGGAGAAGGTCACTTATAGATACAGCTAGACTAGTAACACATGGGAAGCCCCCACTAATCTTCGCAAACATGCCTGGAATGGCCGCTATAAGAATACTAATCTTCGCACACATGCCTGGAATGGCCGCGATACGAATACTAATCTTCGCACACATGCCTGGAATGGCCGCGATACGAATACTAAACTTCTCAAACATGCCTGGAGGGCCGCGATACAAATACAACTAATCTAGAATACATGGGAAACTCCCACAAATCTTCGCAAACATGCCTGGAAGGCCGCGATACAAATAAATACGATACATAGTTTACTAAACAAACATACGGTTTACGAAACGAATACTATAACTAAACAACCAACTGTGAACTCGCTCAACTTTGTTGTTGACTCGTTGTTACATGCCTTTCAGGTCAATAGGTACACATGGAGCTTGCACTGGGAGGCGCGGTCATTGTGGACATGGATCGTGGATGCCATGTTAAACATTTATCATACTTTTGAACTTATACTTGGGTTTTAAACATTATGCTTCCGCTTACTACTTAAACTATGTTTTGATTTGAACACCAGTTATATTGAGGTTGGGTGTTACAATTACTATTATGATATGTTCAATATGATTGGTGGCTTGGTCCTGGTCAGTCACGCCTTCAAGCGGTGATACTCCGCGTGTGGATTTTGGGGGTGTGACAGATTGGTATCAGAGCCATTGGTTATAGTGAACTTGGTTTTAATAAGGGAAAAAGTTTTTATTAAAACCAGACTATAACCTGAACAGTGCTCAACGATCCATAACGACGCTTCGCTCCATGTGCAAGACTCAACATTCTAGGTGATACAATTTATGTTTACTTTGCCTACTTGCTAGATTACATAGAACTTTGCTCGTGGTATGCTTAGATAAACGTAACAACTGTTGATTGAAACACATGTGTGCTTACTCTCTTCTGACATCGCACTTTCGCAAACCTTTCTCACTCATGTTTCCTTTGATATGAAAATCATGAGTGGACGCGTTAACCTAACTCAAGCCCAGTTGGCGGCTTTAATCACTGAACAAATTACTGCAACACTCACAGCTGCCCAGGCAGGAGGTATAACCTGCCATCACCACTTACTCTAGGATCTTTAGATCCTACTCTCGTAAACCAACACTCGTGCTTAAGTATGTTTACTCTTATGCACACGACAGGTCAACACGCTCAGCCACCTGTGTGCACGTTCAAAACTTTCATGGACTGTCGTCCTAGTACTTTTAGTGGCACTGAAGGGGCCGTTGGACTCCTCCACTGGTTTGAGAAGCTCGAGTCAGTCTTCGAAATGTGTGAATGCCCTGAGGCTCGTAGGGTGAAGTACGCCACTGGTACTCTCGAAGGCACTGCGCTAACTTGCTGGAACGCGCAAGTTCAGATGCTGGGGCTGGCGGCTGCTAATGCCACCCCATGGAATGATTTTAAGGAACTGATCAAGCAAGAATGTTGTAACCGTGATGACATCCACAAAATGGAAGTGGAGTTCTTTAACTTGAAGATGACGGGGTCAAAGATAGAGGCGTATACGAAGCGATCTAACGAATTGGCAATTTTGTGTCCAACTATGGTGGATCCTCCCATCAAGCGCATTGAGCTGTACCTCAAAGACTTAGTACCAGAGATTCAAAGCCATGTAACTGCTGCTAACCTTGCTACTATCCAGGATGTTACTCGTCTTGCTCATCATCTCACAGACCAGGCAGTGGAACAGAACAGGCTACCTAAGCGCATCGGTGCTACTACTACGACTACTACTACTACTATTCCCAGTGACAACAAACGCAAGTGGGATGGAAATTCGAGCAAGGGTTCCACTTCAGTTCAGTCTCAGTCACAGCAGCGAAAAATGGATGAGTACAGGAGCCCCAGTCAGCAGTCTCTTGGTAATCGAAGTCAGGGTGGATACAGGGGAAACCACCCTAAGTGCAATTGATGTAATTTGCACTACAACGGGCAGTGCAACAAAGATCGTTGTCAGAGATGCAACAAGCTTGGTCATGGAGCCAAAGATTGTAGAAGCTCACGTCCTGCAAACCAGAACCGACAACAGCAGCCACAAGCTCCATAGAATCAGCAGCAACAGTAGGGTAACAGGGGATGCCATCAGTGTGGTGCTTAAGGTCACTTCAAGAGACACTGCCCACAGTTGAACCAGAACCAGAATCAGAACCACAACCACAGAAACAGGAACAATAATGGAGGCAGCAATGGGGGTAATAACAACGGCAATGGTGCCAGGGGTCGAGTGTTCGTGATTGGTCAGGGTGATGTTAGGAATAACCCCAACGTTGTGATGGTTTCGACATCATCATTGGAATGGATTGGTTATCCCAACAGCAAGCAGAGATCGTTGCAAAGAGAAGATTATTCGTATTCCCCGTTCAGGTAAAGATCCTCTCGTGATTCAAGGCGACAATAGTGGTGCTGTTGTGGGCATCATCTCCTTTCTTAAGGTCCAGAAGTGTTTGCAAAAGGGCCACACTGCTATCTTAGCACTCGTTACTGATGCATCAACGAAAGAGAAGAAGATCGAGGATATCCCAGTAGTACGCGATTTTCCTCAGGTGTTTCCTGAAGATTTACCTGGGCTACCGCCTCATCGCCAGGTCGAATTTCAGATCGAGCTAGCTCCTGGAGCAGCACCCAGTATTATTTGTGAAGAAGAAAGAGGGTACCTTCCGCATGTGCATAGATTACCGCGAACTGAACAAGGTGACCGTGAAGAATCTCTATCCTCTCCCACGCATCGACGACTTGTTCGACCAGCTGCAAGGGTCGAGCTACTATTCAAAGATTGATCTGAGGTCAGGCTACCATCAACTGAGAGTCCGGGATGAGGACGTCTCCAAAACAGCATTCAGGACACGCTACGGCCATTACGAGTTTCTGGTCATGCCATTCGGATTAACAAACGCACCGGCAGTCTTCATTGACCTTATGAACAGAGTGTGCAAACCTTATCTTGACAAGTTCATTATTGTTTTCATCGACGACATCCTGATCTATTCGAAGAGTCTGGAGGAACACGAGCAGCATCTACGACTCATTTTGGAACTTCTTCGAACAGAACAGCTTTATGCAAAGTTCTCGAAATGCGACTTCTGGCTTCGTGAAGTCCATTTCCTAGGCCATGTGGTAAACAAGGATGGGATCCATGTTGATCCATCCAAGGTAGATTCGATCAAGAAATGGCCTGCACCTAGAACACCAACAGAAATCCACCAATTCTTAGGCTTGGCTGGATACTACAGAAGGTTTATCAAGGATTTCTCCAGGATTGCAAAACCCCTCACCTCACTAACTCAGAAAGGCGTTATCTACCGTTGGGGTAATACACAAGAATCAGCATTCCAGCACTTAAAGGATAGACTTTGTAGCGCACCTATTCTTTCATTGACAGAGGGCACAGACGATTTTATGGTCTATTGTGACGCAACAATTCAGGGTCTGGGATGTATATTGATGCAACGGGATAAGGTCATTTCTTATGCATCGCGCCAACTTAAGATTCACGAACGGAATTACACTACACACGATTTAGAGCTGGGAGCTGTTGTTTTTGCGCTCAAGATATGGAGACATTACCTGTACGGTACCATGTGCACCATCTACACCGATCACAGGAGTCTCGAACATATCTTCAAGCAGAAGGAATTGAACATGCATCAACGCCGATGGGTCGAACTACTGAACGATTACGAATGTGCTATAAAGTACCATCCGGGCAAAGCCAATGTGGTGGCTGACGCCCACAGTCGAAAGGATACTACACCTAGGCGTGTGCGAGCGTTGCAACTCACTATTCATTCTAGTCTTCCTTCTCAGATACGAGATGCTCAGGTAGAAGCATTGAAACCAGAAAATGTCAGGGCTGAAGCCCTACGCAGTTCAAGGCAACGGTTGGAACAAAAGGCAGACGGCGCCTACTATGTAACGGGACGCATTTGGGTCCCACTGTATGGCAACTTACGCGAGCTCGTAATGGATGAAGCATATAAGTCTCGCTACTCGGTACATCCAGGTTCGGATAAGATGTACCATGATTTGAAAACTACATATTGGTGGCCTAGCATGAAAGCTCACATAGCAACTTACGTTAGCAAGTGCTTGACTTGCGCGAGAGTCAAGACTGAATATCAGAAACCCTCAGGCCTACTCCAACAACCAGAGATACCACAATGGAAATGGGAGCAAATTTCCATGGATTTTGTTACTGGCCTTCCTAGATCTCAACGTGGGAATGATACTATTTGGGTGATCGTGGATCGACTCACAAAGTCTGCACACTTTTTAGCTATCAAGGAAACGGATAAGTTCTCCACTTTAGCAGACGTTTATTTAAAGGAAGTGGTTTCGAAGCACGGGGTGCCAACCTCTATTATATCAGACCGTGATGCACGTTTCACTTCAGAACTGTGGCAAGCTATGCACAAATCTTTTAGCTCTCGATTGAACATGAGCACCGCTTACCATCCACAAACAGATGGGCAGTCTGAGCGCACTATTCAAACTTTAGAAGACATGCTTCGGGCATGTGTAATCGATTTCGGCAACGGCTCGGAAAAAACCTCCCATTGGTGGATTTTTCGTACAATAACAGTTACCACACCAGCATTCAAGCCGCTCTATTCGAGGCATTGTACGGGCGTAAATGCTGATCACCTCTTTGTTGGGCAGAGGTGGGTGATAGTCAGATCACAGGTCCAGAACTGGTAGTGGACGCTATAGAAAGGATTGCACAGATACGACAACGCATGGCGGCAGCTCGCGACCGTCAGAAAGCCTACACAAACAAGCGCCGGAAACCTCTAGAATTCCAGGTCGGGGACCGGGTTCTACTCAAAGTCTCACCCTGGAAGGGTGTGGTTTGTTTTGGCAAAAGGGGCAAACTCAATCCACGTTACGTCGGACCGTTTGAAATCATTGAGAAGATAGGCAAAGTGGCCTACAAACTAAACCTACCCGCAGAACTCAGTGTAGTTCACAACGTTTTTCACGTGTCAAATCTGAAGAAGTGTCTGTCAGATGAGACCCTCATAGTTCCTTTGAAGGAGCTCACTATCGACGATCAGTTGCGATTCGTCGAGGAACCAGTTGAAATCACAGATCGAGACGTTAAGGTCCTCAAGCACACCCGAATACCTCTTGTTCGAGTTCGTTGGAACTACCGTCGTGGCCCAGAGTTCACCTGGGAACGAGAAGATCAAATGAAACTCAAGTATCCCCAGTTATTCGGAAACAGTGCAACCACTACTGAGGCTGAAGCTACTACTGAATTTTGGGACGAAATTCCAAATCAACGGGGGGATGATGTGACACCCCAGGAAAGCCAGTAAACAACACAACACAACTAGCTTCCTCAATAACCACGTACTAAATTTCGGGACGAAATTTCTTTCAAGTTGGGGATAATGTGACAACTCGAGTTTCCAAGATTTCCATCTTCGCATTAATTGCACGTTAACTGTTTAAGTTGTTAGTTGACACGACTTGTTTGTTTCACAAGTGTACATGTTTGTAATATGTTAAATCGTATTGGGATTTATGTGTTATATATGGTGTGCAATTACATTTGAGTGTATGTAATAATATGATTCCTGTTAATGGTGGGATATGTGTATTTTAAAAATGGAACTTTGGCTGAATACCCTCCATCCGAAAACACCCACCCACCCATGAAAACACAAGGTGTTTTCGTCCATGGACTACACTTTCACACTTAGAAACCCGGCAACGTACCGGCCCACAGCACGGGTCAACTGAGCCCATTGCATACTTGTTGTTTCCACTCTTGTTGAGTTGGATCTCGGCCCACTGCCCAACTATTATTGTAACAAAATAACCGGCACACTTTGTTTTATTTGGCTTTATAACTATTATAAGTAACATGTTTATGGCCCTATTTCCCTTTCTGTTGAGCGACGGCCCAAATAGATGGGCTTGAGCCCACTTGGACTGTTAATGTAAACCGCCCAACCCCCACAATTATATGAATACGTAACATGATTGTTGATTAGGCAAAACTTAAAACACAAGTCAAAGAACCCTAAAGCTCCCTCTGATCGCACGGTTGCGGTGGCGGACCCCCCTTTCCCCTCGAGTTAGCATATTGTTTGGTCAGATTCTTGGTTAGTGTTCTTATCTATTGGTATATCATGTTGCATGCTACTGTTAATATGAGTTAGTGAATAAGGTTGGATGATTAATTATTTGGTGATGGTATGTGATTGCCGATTAAGATGAATGTTATGATAGGAGTTTTGCTAAATAATAATTACATGAAACTCGATCCACTGTTGATGTATCATGATGTACTTTGAATATAAATTATGAGCAAAGGTTAGTTTATGAAAGTGGGGTTGTTTGTGATCTGACTAGTCTGCCATCACATGTGCCTATGGGAGTGTGTGTATGTTGATAAGATTTAATCGGTGATGTAATGATTTGGTCTAAAGTATGAGTTGCGATTTATTATTTGGATTCATTAAAACTTGACTAGATGCTATGATTAACATATGCAAATGGTTTGTATTGTTTATACATGATAGTGGTTATGATTTGGATTTAGGGACGTAAATAATTAACTGTTACATGATCAAGTGATTAGAGGTAATAGAGTTTAATTGTTTTCATAGTTAATATTATCTTGATCAGTAAACACATGGATTGGATTATAAATTATGGGTAACTTTGTGGTTTGATTGGGCATATATGACTATATGTGTGGGATTGTTTAAAAATGTAAAGTGGTGATGATGAATGGATCGAGTTGAATTGCTGTGAATCTGATTAGACGTAAATACCTATGATAGGATGTGATTGAATAGAGTTTATGGGCAAATAAATTATATGTCGAGCAAACCAAGGTGAGTTCACACTCTTACCAAGGCATGGGATTCCCAGGGTTGGGAATGGGGTTAAATGATTACTTGTACTTTCATCGTTACTGGAATACGTACCACTGACCTCGTTAGGAGAAGGTCACTTATAGATACAGCTAGACTAGTAACACATGGGAAACCCCCACTAGTCTTCGCAAACATGCCTGGAATGGTCGCGATACGAATACTAATCTTCGCACACATGCCTGGAATGGCCGCGATACGAATACTAATCTTCGCACACATGCCTAGAATGACCGCGATACGAATACTAAACTTCGCAAACATGCCTGGAGGGCCGCGATACAAATACAACTAGTCTAGAATACATGGGAAACTCCCACAAATCTTCGCAAACATGCATGGAAGGCCGCGATACAAATAAATACGATACATAGTTTACTAAACAAACATACGGTTTACGAAACGAATACTATAACTAAACAACCAACTGTGAACTCGCTCAACTTTGTTGTTGACTCGTTGTTACATGCCTTGCAGGTCAATAGGTACACATGGAGCTTGCATTGGGAAGCGCGGTCGTTGTGGACATGGATCTTGGATGCCATGTTAAACATTTATCATACTTTTGAACTTATACTTGGGTTTTAAACATTATGCTTCCGCTTACTACTTAAACTATGTTTTGATTTGAACACCAGTTATATTGAGGTTGGGTGTTACAATTACTATTATGATATGTTCAATATGATTGGTGGCTTGATCCTGGTCAGTCACGCCTTCAAGCGGTGATACTCCGCGTGTGGATTTTGGGGGTGTGACATACCACGATGGAGGCAAAAAAGGTGAAAGCTTAACTTCACAAGAGGAGATAGAATTGTTTGTTGCTGAGCAGAAATTTGTTGCGTTACTGTTTCAATCTGTTCGAGAAGATATAATATCTTTGATCGAATAATCTAGTGCTACAGATCTCTGGAACAAATTGAAAAACAAATGAATAGGAAGCACAGAAATTGTGAAAAACAAAAAGAAACTACTTAGAAAAGAGTTTAGACATCTGAAGCTAGAACTGGCGAGACATGAAATTTCTTATTCTCGAGAAGAACTAGTCGACAAATTGTTTGATGCATTACCAGATGAGATGGATTGGCAATATTATGCGTTGATGCTAAAGAATACTATCAAGCCACCAGAAGCGTTGACAGTAGACTTGCTGATTGAGAGACTAGAAAGTCACGAGTTGGAGTTAAAGAAGACGCACAAAGTCAATCACTCATCATATCAGCAGAACTTGGATTTGTATTATCCAAAGAGCATGATGCCAAAGAGTACATCTCCCAAGACTGCGATTTCTGCTGATAATGTCTCCACAACGAGCAAAGAAAGTCAAAGAAGTGGATATCACAGTGGGTCTTCATCAAATTCAAACCAGTCTGATGCAAAGAACTTATTTCAATGCAACATCGTTGTAGACTTAAAGAACGCTCAAAACTTCAGCGAGGAGTCAGCAAAGCAACAGATGGTTTTCTTAGCATCTGTGCTAGAATCTTATGAAAGTCTTGCAGCAGGGAAGATAGGCAACACCAACCTGATAAAAGAAGATTATGATCAGATAGATCCTGAGGAGATGGAACTAATCGACATAAGGTGGTGTATGGCCAGTGCAGTTCGTCGTGCACAGCATTTCATGGAAATAACCGGGAGGAAGTCAATTGGTGGACCATCTACCAAGTTGGGATTTGATAATTCCAAGGTGACGTGCTTTAAATGCAAACAGAAAGGTCACTTTAAGCGTGAATGCAGAAACGCGTATGCTGATGAATCTGAAAACCCGTTCAGAGAAGATTACTACAAGAAGGCGATATATCATCAGAACAAATCGGAGCCGCCAAGAATGAAGCAGATTGAAGATAACAAAGAAAAATCTATAGCTCTTGCGGTGATTCACGACGATGAAGGTTTCGACTGGAGCGAGTTCTTACCTGAAGAGGATGCGGTTAGATATGTTTTCATGGCAAAAACCGAACCTATTCCTTGGAAAGATAGCAGAACTGAAGAACAAAAGTATAATCACAGAAAGTTGTTAGCCACGAACAAATTGATCTGAATATCTAGTATCTATTCTGAAGCAAAAAGAGCAAAAAGATGGGATCCAGACAGAGAATGTTATCTTGACCCCTATGGAAACATTGCTATTGATCATAACACTCTTGATGTGGAAACCATAATCCAAGAGTATAAAGTTAAAGATAATTATTGGCAGAAGAAATGGTGGGGAAGCGGAGAAGATGAAGAGAAAGAGAAGAAGGAGAAAGAAGAGAAAGAGAAGTCAAAGAAGATTGACACTGGGATCATTGACACGACACATGAGTTGAATGCTGAAAACATGGGAAAGATGGCTGACAAGGTGATGGCAGCTAAGGCACTTGAGGTAGATTCTAAATCAGTCTCTGAGTCTAAAAGCTAGGTCAGTTCAAACGCGTCAACGACTGAGTCAGGTAAGAAAGCCAATGGTGATGTTGACTGCAAAAATTGCATCAAGGAATGCAAAGTTTGTAGCACAGTCACTTATCTCAACGGTAAGAAGGTTAAAGATCTGACTGCTAGAGTCAGAAGTGTTGAGGATCAAATTCTTGATCGTGATAAATCGGTGAAAGCTTCAACTGAACGATTAAAAGAATTAACTAATAAAATCGAAACTGATAAAATTGATCATGAAAAGGTTAGGAAAGAAAATGAGAGGTTAGTTCTTGAAAATCGTCAGATCACTGAAAAATTTGAGAAGCTTAAAAGCACGGTTAAAGATAATGATGATAGAAACGGTAAAACACACAAAGAAAATTGCCAATTGCAATGTGTTTTGAGAATCAAAGAAGAATTAATCAACAAACAATTGGATCAGATTGCTAAATTGAAACTTCAGTTTGAAGAGGCTAAGATTGAGAATGAGCGAATCAACTTGAAATTGAACAGTTACAACTCTGCAAGCTTTTTTTTGCTACACATTATTCCCAAACCCATCGGAAAAGACAAAGCAGGCGAAGATGTATACTGTGATGGAACTGGGGTCGGGTTTCATCAAGTTCCACCACCAGTTCTTGACAATTATTCGAAAAACCAATCTAGGTTGGTTAATCCTGAAGAAGAAAATGAAGTGAAACTTACTGATTCAATTGATGTGACATTTTCTTCTTCATCATCTGATGATAGTGTTCAGACAGAGATTGTTAAAAGCACAGCTGAAAGTGTTTTGAATAGTGATTCAGCTGGAGATGATGAATGTTTCTTGAACAAATACATTCCGAAACAAAAGTCCAAAAACAACTTAGGTGATGAACCGGGTCTTGTGATGTACAAGATGGCTGGATCTGATAAGTTGTATTCGGATTCTGAGTTTCCTCTGGAGAATGTAAATGTTTCAAAATTGACAAATGTGTTCAAAATGGTTGAAATCGATTTGTCTGAAGTAAAGAGTTTGAAACAAACAAAAAGGCAAATGAATTTTGAGAAAGATAAAGCTTACTATAAGAAACCTGTAGTTCCACCAAGTTTTTATAACAACAATCGAAACAAATGGTCGGGTGGATATCAGGGTGGTAAGAACTATCAAAGAAACAGTTTTCAAAACAAAAGGTTTGCTGAAAAGAAAGTGTTTGTGAATGGTTCAAGTTCACTTTCTGATGAGGAAAATGAAATCTTTTTGAAATCAAATGAAGAGTTTTTTGAGAAGAGGGCCTCATAACATCAGTCTGAAGGCACAAGTCGGGTAGTTAATACTCGTACATGCTTTAGATGCAAAATAGTTGGTCATATTGCAAGAAATTGCACCAACTTCAAGCCTAAGACTGAAGTTGTTGAGAATCGACAGAAGAAGGTTTATGCAAAAGGCAAAGCTCCAATGGTTGTTGAGAAAAATTTGAAAAGTGAGAAAACAAAAGTCAAAACTGAACCTGTTAAGAATGTGGTAACTAAAAATGACAAATTCTATAAACGGGTTGCTTCATCTCAACAAACATGGAAGCCAAAAGTGGTTGAAAAGAAACCAAGTTCATCTAAACCAAAGGTTTCAGAGTCTAAAAAACAATCATCTTCTACCACACCGGTAAAGATGGATGTTCCTTTGGATTATTATGAACAATTTGAGAAACAATCTTCTACTCCACCAGAGAAGAAGAATGTTCAAAAGAAGAATCAACCAACTGGTCAACTTAAGATAGACGAGTTTTTCTTATACAAAAAGGTTGAGGTTGGATCAGATGAAAGTTTGAAAATGAATGATAAAAATTTTCCGCCACTTTACACTGCTAAAACTCACATTAAAGTCCAGTTACCTGAGTCGAAAGAGGCTTGGGTAGCATTAAAATCTCACTAAATATTTTGGACTTGCCGGAGCTTCCTAGTTGGTAATCGTGAAGCATGAATCGGCATCTTTATTGAAATGTTTTTAAAATCAATTTATGATATGTGTAGGATCTTCCGAGAGCTGTTTCACGATGGATTATGGATAGTGGAGCATCTCGACATATGACAGGAAAGACTGCATTGTTATATGATGTTAGAAATATCAATAGTGGTTATGTGGGATTTGCTGGACACGAAGGTGGTAGAATTATTGGTGAAGGAACGTTATCCAATGGGATTGTCACGTTTGAGAGAGTTAACTACATTACTGAGCTGGAGAATAATCTGCTAAGTATCTCGCAGATTTGTGACAATAAGTATACTACTCACTTCACAGACAAAGAATGTTTGATCTTGAAACCAGGATTTGTTATCCCTGAAGAATGGATTATCATGAGGGCACCAAGAGTCAATGATTTGTACGTGTTGGACATGAGCGTAGCTACTACAACCACGGGTCAGGCTCATTGTTTTGTGTCTAGAGCAACAGAGAAAGAATCAAAGTTGTGGCACCGGAAGATGGGGCATATACATCTTAGAAAATGAATCACTTGGTGCACAATGACTTAGTTCTTGGAGTTAATATCAAAGGTTTTCATCTGGAAGGGGAGTGCATTAGTTGCGTCAAAGGAAAGCAGAAGAAATAGTCACACCCTAAAAAGCAAGTCAATTCAGTTTCCAGACCGTTAGAGAGACTACATATGGATCTGTTTGGTCCAGTAAATGTCAAAAGTATTACAGGGGATCTCTACTGTCTTGTGGTTACTGATGATTATTCTAGATTTTCATGGGTATCATTCTTGAAATCAAAAGATGAAACGTTTGACAGTTTGTTGGCGTTGTTCAGAAAGATTGAAAATTTGTACCAAAGGCGTATCAGAAGAATTAGAAGTGATAATGGTATTGAGTTCAAGAACAACAAGATGGAAGAATATTGTGATGAAAGAGGTATATTGCATGAGTTTAGTGCTCCGTACACTCCGCAGCAGAATGGAGTTGCAGAAAGTAAAAACAGGACGCTAATCGAAACGGCCAGAACAATGCTTGCTGATTCAAAGCTACCGATAAATTTTTGGGCAGAAGCAGTTTTTGCCGCATGCTATACGCTCAACAGAGTTCTCACTGTTAAGAAATTCAACAAAACATGCTTTGAGTTGATCAATAACCGCAAACCGAATCTGAAGTATCTTGAACCGTTTGGGTCACCCTGTACTGTTTTAGAGCCTTTTGGAAAGTTTGGTCCGAAGATTATTGAAGGGATATTCATTGGTTATGCAAGTCCGTTACGACGAGTCTTCGTTCCAAGTTTGAAGCGGATTATTGAAGCTCCAAATGTTGAGTGTCAGGGGTATACTATGCCGCCTCATAATCCCGGTGACTCATGGCGTTTTAATTATGATAAATTGTGGGATTCGTTTGACATGGAAGAAGAAAAGGAAGAAGAAGAAGAAGAAGAAGAAGATTTCTTTTATGAGTTGGATATTCTAAGAGAGTATGAAGAATCGCAGGAAAGGTTCCCAGCCGAGTATTCAAGAAGACCACAACGAGCTTCAAATGATGATGAAGCAGGTCCAAGCAATGTTGGTGAACATGATGATGTCCAACAAAATGAAGTTTCTCAAGATAATCAATCGGCACAGAATGATTATCAAGAATCTGAGAACATGCCAGTATTTGATCGTGGTGATTCAGATTCTGAGGGGGAGCATATTCAGATCTCAAGTCAAACAAACCCAGTCAGTGAACAAGATGCAAGTCAGAATGTTACTAATCTGGAAGGTGATGTAGATGTTCCAGGCGAAGTAATGCCATGAACTCTTTCATATCATCCAGAGGAATTGATCATTGGAGAATTGAAGACAGACGTTCGCACTCAAAGACAGATTGATAAAGGGCTTACATGTTTTTATACAAAAGTTGCTCCTTTGCAAACTGAATTCTCATTGAGTTGTTTTATCTCGCAGATTGAACCAAGGACTTATAAAGAGGTGCTTACTGAAGATTCTTGGGTCAATGCAATGCAGGAGGAACTAAGTTAATTCGAGAAGTTGGGAGTGTGGAAGTTAATGGATTTGCCAGATGGTCAATGGAAGATAAACTCCAAGTGGTTGTTCAAGTGTAAAAGAGACGATAGAGGAGTTGTGGTTCGTAACAAAGCTCGACTCGTAGTCCAGGGTTTCTGTCAACAGGAGGGTATAGATTTCGCTGAAGTGTATGCTCCTGTTGCGCGACTAGAAGCGATCAGAATCTTCCTAGCATTTGCGTCTTGGAAAAATTTCAAAGTATATCAGCTAGATGTTAAATTGGTTTTTCTCTATAGGAAGGTAAAAGAGGAGGTATATGTCGGTCAGCCACTGGGCTTCACCGATCCAATCCACAAAGACAAGGTCTACTTGCTAGACAAAGCACTGTATGGTTTACATCAGGCCCCGAGAGTTTGTTATGAGACATTGTCTCAACACCTACTAGCCAACAGTTTCATTCGTGGAAAAGTGGATGCCACTCTCTTCACCAAAGAGGTCGATGGACATCTTCTGATTGTTCAGATATATGTGGATGACATCATATTTGGGTCAACAAATGAAAATTTGTGCAAAGATTTTGAATGAGTTATGAAGCAGAAATTCGAAATGTCATCAATGGGTGAGATGAAATTCTTTTTGGGATTGCAGGTTGATCAACTACCCAAAGGAATTTTCATACATCAAACGAAGTACGTTCATGATATCTTGGAGAAATTTGGGATGTCAGGTTCTACTCCAGCAGCCACCCCATTAGCAACGAATCATGGGATAAACCCTGATCTCACCGGAGAGAAGGTAGATGAAACGATGTATCGTTCCATGATCAGTTCGCTGATGTATTTGACAGCTTCAAGACCCGATATCATGTACCCAACCTGCCTCGCAGCAAGATATCAATCTAACCCGAGAGCTTCGCATATGGTAATTGTGAAAAGGATATTGTGCTACCTGAAAGGAACTCCATCATTGGGGTTGTGGTATCCAAGAGAAGGCGATTTCACGCTCGAAGGGTATTCCGATTCCGATTTCGGATGCTGCAAAGTTAATGCTAAATCAACAACAGCAGGGTGCTAGTTCTTTGGATCACGATTGGTCACCTGGCAATGCAAAAAGCAAACCTCTGTGGCTTTATCCACATGTGAAGCGGAGTATGTATCTACTAGCAGTTGCTGCTCACAGATCTTGTGGATCCAGCAACAGATGCGCGACTACGGTTTGCAATTTCTAAACACCCCTATCTTTGTTGATAATGAGGCAGCGATTAACATTACTAAAAATCCAGTACATCACGCTAAAACCAAACATATTAAGATTCGTCATCACTTCATTCGAGATTGTTTCGAGAAGAAGTTGATACGAATTGAGAAAATCCACACTAAAAGCTGATTTACATACCAAAGCATTTGATAAAACACGTTTTCAGTATTTGCTAAAACTGAATGGTATGAAGCTTTTATCGGTGTTGGAGGAGATTCTTGGCGTTGATGAAGGAGACATTGTAGATGATATTGAGAAGCAATCTGCAATGGTTTGTCGATTTTTTACTTGTTTTGGTATTTACGGGGAGGTATAGGGTAATATTTCAGAAAATACAAAAACATTAAAAAAATGACAAAAATACAAAAACATGAGATATTTTTTAAAATCCAAAAACAATAGAAAACCAGAAAAGAGCTTGTGTAAAAAGGGAAAATGATAGTACATCGGCTTGACAGTCACAGTATGCTAAAGAAATGGAATGTTTAAATGTGTTAAACAGTCTCCCTGATGATATGCCGATAGGTTTTTACACATTTAGTAGATTTGTTCGGGATATAAATCTAAAATCTTACTTGCTTATTTCGTGGGAAACACTACTTGGATATATAGGTAACCCCTGAAATTTCGTTTGAAATATTCCTTTTTCTGATATACTAGGTTTTTATACTCAATGATATCGGGGGTATTATTCCGTGACTTCTGCTGAATGGAAGTTCTGACCTAGTCCTCGAATAATACTTTCTGCAATGCTTGAAACATAGCATCACCCTCAGCATATATGATAAGACAATAAAATTGCTTAGCAATGCTGTTGTAAAAAAGATCCTCTAAAGGGGACACACCCAAAAGTTGAGTCATGATCTCTCTGCTAAACGGTAGTTCTGACCTGAGCTCTCATGATTCTTCATAATGTATTAACCCCTTACAGATATCATTTGTGTTATAATTACCTGTAAGACTGAATATTGGGATCTGGATACGGGAGTATATTCAAGAGGTGGGACACACGTATAAGTTTAAGTCTCTAAAACACTAAATCCGTATCCTGAACTGATTGAAATTTGTGTGAGAATTTAAGTGGATCAGTATATCGACAATCTAAGCGAATTGTTTAATGCTAAGTATGTAATTGAAGCTTAATGGTACTTGTGACTTGTCGAATAGCTGATATGATTTCCTAACACGCTTAATCAAAAATATATTTGTAAATAGTTTACTTTTATAGCATTTTAGTTTTGTATTTCATTTCTAGTTTAGAAGCTTTATTAAAAATCCAAAAAGATTTTTCATTTCTGTTTTATTTTTGACAAACCAAAGTGGAGAGTTGATCTTCGGATTCGAAAGTTGAAAGTAGATGCAGGAGATTTCTGGACTGGAGGGTGATTCGTGAGCTAATCATGATAAGTTTGAGAAGTTGGAAAGATAAAGCAAGTTCATTAGTTTGAAACTTGTAAATTTTCAGAACAAATTGACCAGAAGTCAGTGTGAATTATCTATGATCAACCAAGGTCATTAAGTTGGACTTGGTAGATAAATTGAGTAATCAGGGTCATTAATTTGGACCTGAATACTTAAGTGGATTTCTAACACTGAAGGTTAAAAGGTAAATTTGGATTGAAACTATTAGTATCATATATCTTATATTTGGGTAGAGTATATGCAGGTAACAGGAACCCCATGGCAACAAAATGTTAAAGTTTGAACCAGAATATTAAGTCCCAGCATTCCGAGAGTGGGAGTCTGTGAAAGGGGGAGTCAGATTTCTGGATCAACAGTCAAAGGGGAGATTGAAGATGGAGCTCGTTTGAGTTCCTGAACCTGTGAAGAGAGAGTTTTTACAATGTGAAGACAAATTTGGAAAAAGACAAAGACTGAAGACTTGATGCCGAAGACTTCGTCAACATCCAAGGGGGAGTCTGTTGGTGCACTTAGTGTCTGTTGACTTCATCTTTAACAAGTCTTATGTCTAGATAGAATGAATGAGCACACAATAGGTTAGAAGTTTAGGGTTTTGCTTGTTATATAGGGTGTTTCGCTTGAAGGTGATACATGTGCAGTTCAAGCGAAACCCATCCATATTATACAGGTTCGCTTGAAACTGACCTGTTCAAGCGAAACCTATAGCTTGTCATGTTCAAGCGAAACCCAGGGCCTATATATAGGTATGTGTGTCATTTGAAGCGAATCAGTTAAGGTGTTTGTGTGTGAGTCGAGGTGCTGCCGAAATTTTGTTAGAATTGATTGTAAAGACTCAGGAAAGCATTAATAGAAAAGAATTGAAAGGAACAAAGCTGTTATAACTTGGTTTACTCTGTTTCCGCCTTTGTAAACGAAGATGAACTACCTTAACTGACTTTTAGGGTCACGGAACCGATCCAACACTCATGTCATGTATCCAAGCTAGCAAGTATCTCCGCAAGGAATACAGAGCTTTCTTGGCCAATATTGTAGTAGCGGAGAAGGAAAAGAAAGGTAATCTAGGAGTTAAAGATATCCCCGTTGTGTGTGAATTTCCGAATATGTTCCCTGATGATCTTCCTGGCCTTCCTCCGAGTCGTGATATCAACTTTCGTATCGACCTCATTCCTGGAGCAAACCCTGTTGCTAAAGCTCCTTACCGTCTCGCTCTTTCTGAATTGCGTAAACTCTCAAGTCAGCTCCAGGAATTACTTGATAAAGGCTTCATTCATCCTAGCACCTCTCCGTGGGGCGCACCAGTCCTTTTCAACAAAAAGAAGGATGGATCGTTTCGGATGTGCATCGACTATAGGGTAATTGAATAAGCTAACAATCAAGAATTGCTATCCCCTGCCTTGAATCGATGACTTATTTGATCAATTGCAACGTGCTTCATGTTTCTAGAAGATCGATCTACGCTCAGGATATCACCAACTACGCATCCAAGAGGAGGATATACCCAAAACCACTTTTCGCACCCGTTACGACCACTATGAGTTCGTTGTTATGCCTTTTGGTTTAACCAACGCAACGGTTTTCATGGATCTGATGAATCGCGTGTGTAAACCATTTCTCGACCGCTTCGTCATCGTGTTCATCGATGATATCCTGATCTATTCAGAGTCGAAAGCTGAACACGCGCAACACCTACGTTTGGTTCTCGAGCTACTCCAGGGGAATCGACTCTATGCTAAGTTCTCCAAGTGTGAATTTTGATTGGAGGAGGTTCAATTCCTTGGTCATATTGTCAATAGTCAAGGTATTTATGTCGATCACGCGAAGATTGAAGTTGTCAAGAGTTGGCTTACGCCTAAGAACCCGTCTGAAGTCCGTTCTTTTCTTGGTTTAGCGGGCTATTATCGTCGATTTATCGAAGGATTCTCTAAAATCGCTGTGCCGCTTACCTCTCTCACGCATAAAGAGAAGCCTTTTGTTTGGGGAACTGAACAAGAGACGGCCTTTCGAACCCTCAAGCACATGCTTTGCAATGCTCCCGTCCTTGCTTTACCTGACGGAAATGATGACTTTATTGTCTATTGTGATGCCTCGAACCTTGGTCTTGGTTGTGTTCTTATGCAATGGGACAAGGTTATCGCTTACGCGTCTTGACAGCTCAAGATCCACGAGAAGAACTGTACAACCCATGACCTCGAGCTAGGCGCAGTTGTTTTTTCGTTGAAGATTTGGTGACACTACCTTTATGGCACAAAGTGTACGGTCTTCACCGACCATAGGAGCCTATAACACATCTTCAGCCAAAAGGAACTTAATATGCATCAACGCCGATGGGTGGAACTTCTCAACGATTATGACTGTGACATTCATTATCATCCTGGCAAACCAAATGTCGTTGCCGACGCCCTCAGTAGACGAAGCTATTTGCATAGCTTTCATAACATCCCCGCCCAGCATCATCTCGAGACTCTCATTCGTGAAGCCCAACATGCATGTTTTACCGAGCGTACTTTGAAGAAGGAAAGGATCTACCACGATGGAGCCCAGTTAGTGAATAAATCAAATGGGATATTCCATTATCTGGACCGAATTTGGATCCCTAAACGAACCGATTTATGACAGATGCTGATGGACAAAGCTCATAAATCTCTATATTCTATTCATCCCGGTGCCGATAAAATGTACCAGGACCTTCGCTACAAGTACTGGTGGTCGGGCATGAAGAGGGATATCGCCCTCTATGTTTCAAAGTGCCTAACTTGCTCGAAAGTCAAGGCCGAGCATCAAAGACCCTCTGGCTTACTTGAACAACCCGCGATCCCTGTGTGGAAGTGGGAAAGCATAGCTATGGACTTCATAACGAAACTCCCACGTACAACCGCAGGTCACGATAGCATCTGGGTTATCGTCGATCGCTTGACCAAATCTGCTCATTTTCTGCCCATACGAGAAAACTACAACGTAGAAAGATTAGCCCGAATATACACAAACGAAGTTATCTGTCGACACGGTAAGCCTCGCGACATCATCTCTGACCATGACTGTCGGTTTACCTCGCGTCTTTGGGAAACATTTCAAGGCGCTCTCGGTACTACGCTCAATCTAAGTACCGCATTCCATCCCCAAACCGACGGTTAGACTAAAAGAACGATTCATACTTTGGAAGACATGCTTCGCTCATGTGTCATAGATTTCGGTGGTAATTTGGACGCATACTTACCTCTAGTCGAATTCTCGTTTAATAACAGTTATCATTCCAACATTCAAATGGCACCATTTGAGGCTTTATACAGAAGAAGATGTCGATCGCCAATTGTATGGCACGAGATCGGACACTCGCAATTAACCGGTCCTGAGCTATTGCAAGAGACAACTGACAAAATCCTCCAAATTCGAGAGAACCTGTTGAAAGCTCGGAGTCGTCATAAAAGTTACACCGATAGACGACGCAAGCCCCTTGAATTCAACGTTGGAGACCATGTACTCCTAAAGGTATCATATTGGAAGGCTGTGGTCAGATTCGGAAAGAAAGGAACGCTCGCGCCTCGATATGTTGGACCCTTTAATATTCTGGAAAGGATCGGAAAAGTGGCCTACAGACTCGAACTACCGGAGGAACTTAGCAACGTTCACCTGACTTTCCATGTGTCAAACCTCAGAAAGTGCCTAGTTGAGCATGATTTATTTGTACCTCTTGAGGATCTTCAAATAAAAGAAACACTACACTTCGTGGAGGCTGTAACACCCCATGTTTCGGAAGTCAAAGTCAATATTGATGTCAAAGGAAGAAAAGATTGCTAATTGCGATCAGCCACTCCTTGCTCAACTGCTGTTTTGACTTCTTTGACTTGTAGATAGTCTGTTTATTTTGTTACGTTAGTTGTATTATGTGGAGTAATTTCTAATAATCGAGGTTTATCGCTATTATCAATGTTTTATCGCTGATTATCGCTTTGTCATTATCGCACTCGCAACTCGAATTACGCGTTCTGGTTATTGTTTATGTGTGTGTGCCTTTTGTGTGTTACTTGTGCAGGTTTATTTATGTTTATGTGTGGTGATAAATCGAAACGCAGTCACAACGCTATCGCAATCGAATCGCAAATGCTAAACACAAGTTAATTATGATGATTGTATGTTAGATATAGTAGTTGGGATTAAAAGTAATTTGATAAGAAACTCTATCGCATCGCAACACTCAGCACGTGAATCAAAACGGCAAAACTCGTCGCGCCGAACACTCGAATCGAGTGGTCAACCGATCGAGTTACCACTCGATCGAGTTGCCACCCGATCGAGCTTCCACCCGGTTGGGTTGCCACCCGAACGACCAGCCACCTTCCCACTTTCCTTTTATGGAAACCCTATAAATACCCCTCATATGTCAACATCACTTGATGTTGACAGCTCTCACTCGACCAGCTCGCTCCAGCCTCTACTTCTCTCGATTTCTCGCGATTCTTGTAAGTTTTCAACCTAAATCTTGTACTTTCTCAATCTACACGCACTCCTACACCTCTCTATCTTTTGAATCTTAACTTTTAACCATGAAATCACTAGATTTGAGGTGTTCTAGGATGATGTCATCATGGTGTTCTTATGAACTTCATGTTTTGGCTTCAATCCACCAAGAACAACTTAGATCTGAACGATTTCCACAAGAATGAACCAAGATCTTGCATAGATCTGAACATATTCACGGTGAAAAGGATTGAAAGATGGTTTCTAACTTTCTTTCAACTCTTTTTGTGACAACTCAAGATTTCAAGTTCTTTCATTTGCGTATTTCTTGTGTGACAATTTTGTTTTGATAAATTGTTTATGTTATGTGAAGTGTTATTGTTTGAAAGTTTTGGGTTGTGAGGATTGTTGAATATGATTAATGAACTGTTATGATGTTTGTAAATGAAAGCCTAAAACTTGCAAGTGTTTCGCCACTTAATGTTTCGCCACTTAGTGTTCACGGCGAAAGACTGGACTTTCGTCATCAACGGCCAACCGACGAAAATGGTGTTTCGTCGGGATGATTATTCGTCGAAACGGGCTTCGGCCCAATTGGAACCCAGACACCTGCCTCACTATTTAAACACACACCTGCTTAACCCTAGACTTTTCTTCTCAATTGTAACCGTCAGCAGCACTCTTCATCCTGCTCGAATTCCTTTGCACTGTTGGAAACGTCTCCCCTTTCGGTTAGCATTCTGTCAACACTTAATAGATTGTTTGTTGATTGTTGTGGTGCTTTTGTGAATATAGGATCTTGTTAGAAACCAGATTGCCATATTGTGTTGATAAGGGTTTTGAATGTTTCATGAACCTTATATATTGCTATCGGTTGTTCATGATTAACGGATGCTTTCATAAGATCTGATCGGAATGTTTAGATCATAGTTATATGATGATTCTTGATAGTAATGAACTAGTAGATCTATTTGATGAACCAGTAGATCAATGTGATCATTAATTATAATTATGTTATGATTATGTGGATTACATGAAAGCTTTGTATACTATTATACATAGGGTGCAAGTTTAATGTGTGATAATTTACTGTTACGCCTTGTATGCATGGTAATACATAACTTGAATACATGATTATCGTTGAATCTGTTGTTAGATATGTTTGCGTATTGACGAAATTGATAGCATATGGCTGAATGAAAGAAAGGGTAACTTTCTGGCTAGGGTTATGGCGAAACACTAGGGACTTTCGCCACACCTCATCTCGAAGAAACACTGGATGTTTCGCCACCCTGTATGTCGATGAAACACTGGATGTTTCGCAACCCATATGTTGACGAAGTACTTTGGTATTTCGTCGGTTGATGTTTCGCTGCCCAGAGGATAGTTTACAGACTGTTTGATTGTTGAATGATTGTTCGCGAAACCCTAATACTGTTTGATAATGTTTTAAACATTGACTGAGGAAACATAACTGTATGAGTAGCACCCTTAACTATTGAGTACTGTTGTAAATCATACATGCGAATTGTGGAATTGTACGAGTTTGAACAACTGTTATGTGCCACTTGGTGTTTGTTGCTTGAACGCACACTCTAAATATAATATACATGTGAACCATGCGAATGTAAACTGATTACTTAAACATGAATACCGTAGGCTGTGACTGTTTAAGTGTGAACAAGTAACTTTACAAACCAAGCAAACCAAGGTGAGTTCACGGCTCTTTTCCAAGCATGCGTCCCGGGGAGGGACATCTGGTAATCATTCCGGGGAAGAACGTCGGGTTATTGGGATGTTGGTTATTACACTCATTTCTATCGATAAGTCCCCTTACATATACCGATTAGTTGCCGGGGAGGCAATGGGTTTATTAGTTGATAGCGCTCTTAGGTTTGGCACCCTCACACCATACCGGGGAGGACGGTCGTGAACTTATTACCTTAACCACTTGACCAATGTGTGATAGAGCATTGGGGTTTGGGCAAATAAATCTAGAGCCATCAGTGGTAATCGAGTTAATAACAACATTAAATCAAATCATTGAATCGTCTTATACTCATATCTGGTAACTATAACGTGTTAACAAACTTTGAACTCACCAGCGTCGTCTGATACACTTGTCTGCATGCTTGCAGGTCGTTAGATTCTTGGACATGGAACTTGCTATCTAGGAGTGCTGGAGTGGTCATGGGTCATAACTCTTGGATATTTATTCTTGGTTTAGCACATTGTTTGAAATACTTGAACAACGAATAATATTATGCTTCCGCTGAATGTTTACTATGGTTTAACTTATGACTTGGATTTATATTATGAATCAAATCAAATGTTTTTATTTAAATATTTATTAATGGTTCAATGTGATTGGTGGCTTGGATCCTGGTACGTCACACGTCCCGCGGTGTTTCCGTATGTGGTATTTTGGGGGTGTGACAGTTTGGTATCAGAGCCACTGGTTATAGTGAACTAGGTTTTAAAACGTTTTATAAAACTAGACTATAACCGAACGACTTCGAAATCACCCATGACACTCAGCTCCAGATTGCAAGTGTAACACCTCGGAAATTTACGTCCAATAATGTCTTGACACGTGTCATAAGCTTTGAACGTGTGGAAACATACTTTAGAGGGACTAAAGTTGACAAACGGTAAAACTGTGTGAATATAAGGGTCCAAAGTGTCAACAATGGATAATTAAGTCCTACAATAACCCTTCATGGTGTTTATAATCAAAAACGGGTAAATCATGGATCATACGAAGCGAAAGATGCAAGAAAGTGAGGAATTACAAACTACAGGGACTAAATGTGTCAACATGTTGAATTTATACCTCTGAGTGATCTTTTGGCAAACCCGAAGCTTTGTAATAATAAAATATACTCACGAGGATATGTGATAAAAATTTCATGAAGTTTCGTGAACGTATGAGAAAGTTATGATTAAAACCGTACACGAAAGATTAATTGCGTTATCGTGAATTTCGTGACTTTTCGGGTAAGCGCAAAGTGAACCGAGGACTTTGTCAAGTTTATAAAAGCCCCAAGGTTCCTAAAAATCAGATTCCAAGGGTTTAGAGTGCAAATAAGCAGCTTAAACACGTATCACAAGATCAGGGACTAAAGTGCAACATTTGGAAAAAAAACTTGTATTGCTGGTCGCCCACACCCTCGCGTAGCGCGAGGGGGGTCTCGCGCAGCGCGACGGCTGCCCAGCGACAGAAACGCACAGATGTCAGTTCCTGGCTGTTTTTGCGAGTTGGTTACAGCTGTGATCGATTAGAGAACTGGCCAATCGACTTACATGCAACTTTTGGACAAAGGAAAACCTGTTATAACCTCAGAAACACTCTGAAATCAGATCAAACTTGTTTCAAAGAGCACCATTGTTGCAAAACCAAGAACACTTGAAACTTCAAGAATTCCCAAGACCTTCTCTGGAGCTCTCTGAACGTGAAGACCACTTCCTAGTGATATCTAAGCTCTATTAGGACTATTGTAAGTGTTTACATCATTCTCTAATCCATTCTAGCTTAGTGTTCTTACTAAAAGTCAAACATATCGTAAATATAGTTTGACTTTTCAATTAAACGAAATGTGCTCAGTCATATCTCGAATCAAAAGTACCAACAAGTTGGTATTTATGAGTATAACAAACCCCTAAAAGGGTATGTTCAGATTCACACTCTAAGCATGCTAATTGTCGAGTCAAAGTTCTTCATAAAAAGTCAACAGAATATGTTTTTGCAAATTTAAGGTTGATTAACAATGTAGGATACATGCAACCTGTTTGATCATCAAAATAACTTTATAAATAATGTAAGAACATGTTTCAACTTGATCAACTCGACAATTTTCTGTGTTACACCCGAATCGGAACCGAAAGTCTCATAAATGGACTTTTTCTTTGACTATCGGTTCTGATTCGTACATGCATGTTAAGATCTGCATTAGAGCATATTTTGGACCAATTTTCATATATGTTTAACCCTCTGGAATTTTACTACTTGATTCCATGGTTAACCGATTCATATGCATGTTACCGGTTTATGCTTAAAGTTGACCATTTTGCCCTTTTTAATATAAAACGCGATTTTTGAAAAAGTGAAAGAGTAAAATCATTTGTTACTGATTTATAAACATGCACCGAAAATTTCATATCAGTTTGTGGCCTAGTTTAAGAGATATGCTCAATATCGTAAATCACAAGCTTTATGTTAAGTAAATAGCGCATTTAGCGCAAAGCCTATTTTAACCCACTTTTTGGTATCAAACTTTTTATACACTGATGTTATATAATATTTTGAGATTTTTTAAAGATTTTTATTTTATTTTTGGAAGAGCATAACATAGGTCTTTAAGTTAAATTCGGTAAATACCGAAATTGCCCTTTTTGGCCATAAAACGAGTTTTATAAATCCGATTGACCCCAAACCACTTCCTACTGATTTTATTTATTAAATAATGTATGTTGAACCTTCTGGAAGTATAAAAATCTCAGCTTTCTTTTACAAACCCGGAAACGGCTCCAAATCGCCTTTTTAGGCATTTTTAACGCATAATATATACTATAACTATATCAAGCATGTAAGACTTATACCTACTGATGTAATTAGCATATTTTCATATAAAAACAGTAAGTACAATGTTATAAACTCAGATTTCCAGTTTTGACATTTTTAGCCCTTGTGAAATTACCAAAATGCCCCTAGGGTGCATAGTTTGATTTTAAATGATAAGTTTTACATACGGGTCATATCATACTGTTATAACATAATAAGTTAAGTATATTTTCTGTATAAATCAGACCCATAACTCAGATTTACAAATAAACTCTTTTATAACCTTTTAAATGACCAAAATGCCCTTACGAGGCATAAATTGAGTTTAAATACGTTCGGGGCATAATAGAAGATATCTTGCTGATATTTTAACATAATTAAAGCATATCAACTCAGGAAACTTGCATATGACTCTCATGGTCGCCCGTAACGCACGTTTCGCGTTCGGTTCGGTTTATGTAACTAGTTTACATAAATTGGCCGAAACGGGTCAAACATTATCATTTTTGTCTCAAAATCCAGAATGTGTTTAGTAAACCCATATTATACAAGTCTTCAAACTTGTCGGGTCAAATTCACATTCCATCCGGTCTTCGCTTAATCGTGCGTGAACCGTATCGTCATTTGAAAACTAACCGGTCTAGGCTTAGGCTTAAATAAAGACCCGTTAGAAATCTAATAGGTTATTATAAACCTTTGTTCCAGATTAGGAGCACCAGTAAAAGATACTTGCATTTTTCTTGATTGTGATTGATACTTATTCAGGTAAATACTCTTTGGCTTATTTTCCCTATACGGGCTTGGGTTACGGTATATAGAATACCGCTTGATCGGGCATTAAATCCTCCACTGTTGCGTGGGTAGTTGGAATAATTTAATCGGCTCGTTTAAACAGTCTTGTTCACTTAAGGCCTTTGGGGGGTTAATTGACCATGTCCCGGATATCCTTGGCATCATCTTACGAGATGGCCACGACCTGAGTACGGGGTGTAGGCATACACCTGTCAGTATATAACTCTTTATTGTGGTGGGTCCATTGATCTTTAGCCCGGACTAGATCCGGGCCACTGAACGCAAGTAACATGTAATTCGTTCACATGATTATTATATTAAATAATTGACCCAAGTTAATAAAAATGTTTTGTGCCTTGTGCATTTAAATCAATTTTCAACCTTTTCAAAATGAGTCAGTCGAATTGTATTTACCAGTGTAAACTGACGTATTTTTCCCAAAAAGATTAAGTGCAGGTACTACACGTAATAGGCTGGCAGGCTTCTAGAGCGTCCACAATAGGTCTCGCAGCTTGGACGACAAATAAACTGTTGAACAATTATCCTATTTTATTTCGATCCGCCTGTGGATCCGTTTCAACTACTCGTGATATTTATTATTACATTTTATTTAAAAGTTGAAATGAATCTATCTTTTGCTTCCGCTGTGCATTATTATATTGTGTTGTTTGTCTATGATGATATCAACTACGTCACGATACTCCCCACCGGGCCCACCGGTGACACGTGGAAAATAGGGGTGTGACAGCAAGGTTCGTCCAGATTGCAAGTAATGCGTCCTTTATGCATTACTTGTTTAGTAGTCACACACTCACGGCTTGCACGAAACGACATACTAGATACTATGGTGTGATTACCTGTGCTGCATGTTTTGTGAAGTTTGATAGTGTGACACTACCCTTCGACTTTTGTGATTCGTAATTCTGTAATACCTTTCCTTTTGCTATTTGAATGTGGGGGAAACTTTTAGCGCAAGTTAAGAGGCACTGAGATAAGCATGCAAATTGCCTTATTATTATGGGTGCACACATGATAATAACGTGAGGTGCATGTGAGTCCCAGTGAGGCTTAACGAGTGTGAGAAGGGTTCTACCCTATTGTTTGGTGTAAACTTTGTAGTTTGTAGATGTCAACGTGAGATTTGACTCCTACCTCATCTCGATTCTTAAACTTGTTCCCTCTCCTTATATAGAATCATGAGTGGATGAGGCCATAGACGTGGACACATCACGATGACTCAGGCTGAGTTGACAAATCTGATTAACACCCGTGTGGCTGAGGCATTAGTAGCCTATCAAGCTGGTACGATATGTGCCAAATCTTCTTTATTCTTATGTCGCGTACATAACTCTTACCCCTGTGTTGTATTTTCTTTCGTCCATTAGGTCAGCAGGCGCATCAGAACCAAAATCATCCGCCTGCTTGCACTTTCAAGACGTATATGGATTGTAAGCCATAGACATTCAGTGGGACTGAAGGGGCTGTGGGGTTACTGCGTTGGTTTGAGAAGGCTGAATCAATGTTCGCTATGTGTAATTGTCCCGAGGGGGACCGTGTGAAGTATGCTACAGACACTCTGGAGGATGGTGCCTTAACTTGGTGGAATGCCCAGGTGCAAATGTTGGGCATCGAGATGGCTAACGCCACTACTTGGGATGACTTCAAGGAGTTAATACGGGAGGAGTATTGTCCTCGAGATGAAATTCAGAAACTTGAAAACGAGTACTACGATTTGAAGATGGATGTGTCTGAGATCGAGGCTTACACGAAACGATCTCATGAACTACCAATTTTGTGCCCTAACCTGTCTCGACCTCCACCTTGACGAATTGAGTTGTATCTCAAGGCCCTAGAACCAACCATAAAGGGTTATGTCACTGCTGCAAACCTTAACAATCTACCTCAGATCATCCGTTTAGCACACAAGATTACTGACCAAGAGGTCGAGCGTGGATCGCTACCACCTCGTGTTTCTGCTACTACCCCTGCTACTATCGCTACCACACCTGCTAGTGATAACAAACGAAAATGGAACGATGCTGACAAAGCAACCAGTGCGAGTCAATCTCAGAAAAGGCCTGACAACAGCAATAGCCGTAGTTTCAGTCAGTCATCCTCAGTTAACCAAGGCCAGGGCAGCAATAAGAGTCAAGGCACCTACTTTGGCAAGAAGCCAAAGTGCAACAAGTGTGGGTTTCATCATCATGGACCGTGTGTCCAGGCTTGTCATAGGTGCGAAAAGGTGGGCCATGAGGCCAAAGACTGTAGAGCCCCGCACCCAAAGCAGCAGTAGCAACAGAATCAGCAGCATCAGCAACAGCAAAGGCAGCAGCCCCATCAGAACCAAGGCTATAGGAAAGGGTGTTTCCAGTGTGGGGATGAGGGTCACATCAAGCGGGATTGCCCTTAGCTGAATCAGAACACCAATGATAACAACAACCATCAGAACAACAACAATGCTGGGAACAACAATAACAACAACAGTGGGGGAAATGGTGCTCGTTGAAGAGTGTTCACGATTGGTGCTGGTGATGCTAGGAACGACGGCATTGTCGTGACTGGTACGTTTTCTGTGAACGATCTTTTTGCTTCTATATTATTTAATTTCGGTGCCGATTGGAGTTATGTGTCCCTAGAGTTTAGTCAGCGATTAGGGTTAACTCCAACACCTTTAGAAGCTAAGCATGTAGTAGAATTAGCCGATGGTAAAACAATTGAAGCCTCACACATTTATGTCGGATGTAAACTAGACCTTGTGAGTCAAGTGTTTGATATTGATCTCCTTCCTGTTACCCTCGGTAGTTTTGACATAGTGGTTGGTATGGATTGGTTGTCTAAGCATCAAGCTGAAATTCTCTGTAAAGAGAAGATCGTACGTATTCCTCTCCCCAGTGGAGAATTTCTAACGGTTCAGGGGCATCGCAGTGGTGTGATGGTTGGTATTATCTCGGCTATGCAAGCGCAGAAGTGTCTACGAAAGGGGTATCCTACTATTCTAGCACTTGTTACAGATACTCCGTCAGAGGAAAGAAGGATCGAAGACCTGCCAGTTGTTCATGAGTTTCCTGATGTATTTCCTGAGGAACTACCTGGTTTACCTCCTCACCGTCAAGTGGAATTTCAGATCGATCTTGCACCAGCAGAGGTTCTAATTGCTCGAGCTCCTTATCATCTTGCACCTGGAGAGTTGCAAGAGCTATCCAATCAACTTCAGGAACTGTTGGATAGAGGTTTTATCCGACCCAGTTCTTCACCTTGGGGAGCCCCAGTATTGTTTGTAAAGAAGAAAGATGGGTCCTTTCACATGTGTATTGATTATCGGGAACTCAACAAGGTGATAGTTAAGAATCGTTATCCTCTACCACGTATCGACTACTTGTTCGACCAGTTGCGGGGGTCAAGTTTTTACTCGAAGATTGATTTAAGATCGGGCTATCATCAGATGAGGGTCCAAGAGGAGGATATTCCTAAAACGGCTTTCCAAACGCGGTATGGGCATTATGAGTTTTTAGTTATGCCGTTTGGGTTGACGAACACGCCAGCGGTTTTTATGGACCTCATGAACCGTGTATGCAAACCCTATCTTGACGACTTCGTGATCGTATTTATCGACGACATTTTAATTTATTCAAAAAGTAAGGAAGATCACGAGCAACACTTGCGTCTTATTTTGGAGCTTCTGAGAAAGGAGCAACTCTACGCGAAATTCTCTAAGTGTGACTTCTGGATTCGAGAGGTACACTTCCTTGGCCATATTGTAAATGAAACGGGAATACACGTGGATCCTGCTAAGATTGATGCTATAAAAAATTGTGCGGCACCGAAGACTCCTTTGGAGGTGCGACAATTTCTTGGTCTCGCTGGGTACTATCACAGATTTATTAAGGACTTTTCGAAGATCACGCAACCTCTTACCTCATTAACACAGAAAGGCGTTGTATACTCATGGGGAACGAAACAGGAAAAGGCTTTCCAGTTGTTAAAACAGAAACTCTGCAGTGCACCGATTTTGTCTCTACCTGAAGGTACCGAAGATTTCGTGGTATATTGTGATGCTTCCATTTAGGGTCTTAGTTGTGTGCTGATGCAACGCAACAATGTGATAGCATGTGCTTCTCGACAGTTGAAGGTTCATGAGAAGAACTACACGACCCATGACTTGGAATTGGGAGCCGTGGTATTTGCGCTCAAAATCTGGAGGCACTACTTGTACGGTACTAAATGCACTATTTATACCGACCACAAGAGCCTTCAGCACATCTTTGACCAGAAGGAATTGAATATGCGACAGCGTCACTGGGTGGAACTCTTAAATGACTACGATTGCGTAATCAAGTATCATCCGGGAAAGGCTAACGTTGTAGTTGATGCCCTTAGTTGAAAGGAAATGAAACCAAAGCATGTTCGCGCTTTTCAGCTCACCATCCATTCTAACCTACCTGACCAGATCCGTTCTGAACAAACTGAAGCGTTGAAAGAGGAAAACATTGAAGCAGAGTACTTAAGGGGCATGGATAAACGACTTGTAGAGAGATCGGATGGTATCCTCTACTTCATGGAGCGAGTATGGATTCCTTTGTTTGGTAACCTTAGAGAGCTTGTGATGGACGAAGCACACAAGTCTCGATACTCTGTTCATCCAGGTTCGGATAAGATGTATCAGGATCTCAAAGTCATATATTGGTGGTTGAAGATGAAAGCTCACATCGCGACTTATGTGAGTAAGTGTTTGACCTGCTCGAAAGTTATGGTGGAATATCAGAAACCGTCTGGATTGCTGCAACAACCAGAAATACCCATGTGGAAATGGGAGCAAAGCGCAATGGATTTTGTCACTGGGCTACCTAGAACTCAAAATGGGAACGACACAATTTGGGTGATCGTTGATCGCCTCACGAAGTCAGCGCACTTTCTAGCAATCAAGGAAACAGATAAGTTCTCACAACTAGCTGCTGTCTACCTAAAGGAAGTGGTTTCTAGGCACGGGGTGCCGACCTCTATTATCTCAGATCGTGACCCGTGTTTCATTTCAGATTTGTGGCAGTCGATGCACAAATCGTTTGGCTCACGCCTCGACATGAGTACTGCTTATCACCCACAGACGGATGGTCAAAGTGAACGAACCATCCAGACACTAGAAGACATGCTGCGGGCGTGCGTGATTGATTTTGGTAAGGGTTGGGAGAAACACTTGCCTTTGTTAGAGTTTTCTTATAATAATAGCTACCATACCAGTATTCAGGCAGCTCCATTCGAAGCATTGTATGGACGGAAATGTCGTTCACCTCTCTGTTGGGCTGAGGTGGCTGACAGTCAGATTACAGGCCTGGAACTTGTACTTGAAACCTCCAAGAAAATTGTTCAGATCAGGAATCGTATGGTGGCAGCGCGTGGTCTTCAGAAAAGCTAAGCCAATAAGCGTAGAAAACCTTTGGAGTTTGTAGTTAATGATCATGTTATGTTGAAGGTCTCACTCTGGAAAGGTGTGGTGCGTTTTGGGAAGCGCGGCAAGCTTAACTCTCGTTATGTTGGGCCATTCAAAATTCTGGAGCGAACTGGTAAAGTGGCCTACAAGCTAGAGTTACCTGATGAGTTGGGTAATGTTTATGATGTTTTCCACGTGTCGCAGCTGAAGAAGTGTTTGTCTGATGAGACACTTGTAGTACCGTTTCAAGAGCTGAAAATCGACGACAAGTTGCAGTTTGTCGAGGAACCTATTGAAATCATGGACCGGGAAGTCAAAGTCCGCAAGCATAGTCGAATCCCTATCGTGAGGGTTCGTTGGAACTCAAGACGTGGACCGGAGTTCACGTGGGAACGCGAGGATCAGATGAAGCTCAAGTACCCTCACTTATTCCCAACTGACAAATCTAAACCCGATGCAACTAGTGAATTTCGGGACGAAATTCCCATTCTAGTTGTGGATGATGTGGCACCCGCGGAAAATCCAAAGTCATCCTGATCCGACACTTCGGCGCTTTTGGTTTACTGATCAAATTCTGGGACGAAATTTATTTCAAGTTGGGGATGATGTGACAACTCGAGATTTCAAGTTCTTTCATTTGCGTATCTCTTGTGTGACAATTCTGTTTTGATAAATTGTTTATGTTATGTGAAGTGTTATTGTTTGAAAGCTTAGGGTTGTGAGGATTGTTGAATATGATTAATGAACTGTTATGATGTTTGTAAATGAAAGCCTAAAACTTGCAAGTGTTTCGCCACTTAGTGTTCACGGCGAAAGACTAGACTTTCGTCATCAAAGGCCAACCGACGAAAATGGTGTTTCATCGGGATGATTATTCACCGAAACGGGTTTCGGCCCAATTGGAACCCAGACACCTGCCTCACTATTTAAACACACACCTGCTTAACCCTAGACTTTTCATCTCAATTGTAACCGTCGGTAGCACTCTTCATCCTGCTCAAATTCCTTTGCACTATTGGAAACGTCTCCCCTTTCGGTTAGGATTCTGTCAACACTTAATAGATTGTTTGATGATTGTCGTGGTGCTTTTGTGAATATAGGATCTTGTTAGAAACCAGATTGCCATATTGTATTGATTAGGATTTTGAATGTTTCATGAACCATATATATTGCTATCAGTTGTTCATGATTAACGGATGCTTTCATAGGATCTGATCGGAATGTTTAGATCATAGTTATATAATGATTCTTGATAGTAATGAACCAGTAGATCTATGTGATGAACCAGTAGATCTATGTGATCATCAATTACAATTATGTTATGATTATGTGGATTACATGAAAGCTTTGTAAACTGTTATACATAGGGTGCAAGTTTAATGTGTGATGATTTACTGTTATGCCTTGTATGCATGGTAATACATAACTAGAATACATGATTATCGTTGAATCTGTTGTTAGATCTGTTTGCGTATTGACGAAATTGATAGCATACGGCTGAATGAAAGAAAGGGCAACTTTCTGGCTAGGGTTGTGGCGAAACATAGGGACTTTCGCCACACCTCATCTCGACGAAACACTGGATGTTTCGCCACCCTGTATGTCGACGAAACACTGGATGTTTCGCCACCCATATGTTGACGAAATACTTTGGTATTTCGTCGGTTGATGTTTCACCGCCCAGAGGATAGTTTACAGACTGTTTGATTGTTGAATGATTGTTCACGAAACCCTAATACTGTTTGATAATGTTATAAACATTGACTGAGGAAACATAACTGTTTGAGTAGCACACTTAACTATTGAGTACTGTTGTAAATCATACATGCGAATTATGGAATTGTACGAGTTTGAACAACTGTTATGTGCTACTTGGTGTTTGTTGCTTGAACGCACACTCTGAATATAATATACATGTGAACCATGCGAATGTAAACTGATTACTTAAACATGAATATCGTAGGCTGTGACTGTTTAAGTGTGAACAAGTAACTTTACAAACCAAGCAAACCAAGGTGAGTTCACGGCTCTTTTTCCAAGCATGCATCCTGGGGAGGGACATCTTGTAATCGTTCTGGGGAGGAACGTTGGGTTATTGGGATGTTGGTTATTACACTCATTTCTATTGATAAGTCCCCTTACATATACCGATTAGTTGCCGGGGAGGCAACGGGGTTATTAGTTGATAGCGCTATTAGGTTTGGCACCCTCACACCGTACATGGGAGAACGGTCGTGAACTAATTAGCTTAACCACTTGACCAATGTGTGATAGAGCCATCTGAGGTAATCAAGTTAATAACAACATCAAATCAAATCATTGAGTCGTCTTATACTCATATCTGGTAACTAAAACGTGTTAACAAATTTTGAACTCACCAGCGTCGTCTGACACACTTGTCTGCATGCTTGCAGGTCGTTAGATTCTTGGACATGGAACTTGCTATTTGGGAGTGCTGGAGTGGTCATGGGTCACAACTCTTGGATATTTATTCTTGGTTTAGCACATTGTTTGAAATACTTGAATAACGAATAATATTATGCTTCCGCTGAATGTTTACTATGGTTTAACTTATGACTTGGATTTATATTATGAATCGAATCGAATGTTTTTATTTAAATATTTATTAATGGTTCAATGTGATTGGTGGCTTGGATCCTGGTACGTCACACGTCCCGCGGTGTTTACGCATGTGGTATTTTGGGGGTGTGACACTTTTACACTCAATGCAATCAAAACCGATAGAATCGGGGCTTGTTTTGATCTTCTACTCCTTCTTGTTGATGTGTCGGTTCAAGATCTGGATTCTATCCAAGAGATTACTGATTTCGGGTTAAACATGAAACACCGTCTCGAACAGTTGAACTGGTCAGACCAGGGTGTTCCTGTCCGATCGGGTCACTAAGCCTTGACGAGATTTCTGTTGTTTGGCACGTTATCGCACCATCTCAATAAAACCGCAAAACTATCAAAACAACCAAATGTAAAGACGATCAGGTCAACTGGGACGAATTGACGTCCGATCGGATTGTCGTCCAATCGCCTTGCACCTTGGTCCCACACTTAACTTATATTTCAACTTTTTAAGGTCTTGAACATCGAACAGATTGCCACCCGATCGGATTGCCATCCGATCGGATTGCCACCCGACCATGTGATGTTTGGACTTCAACCCTTAAACAATTTCCAACATGTTCAATACATAAAACAGTTCCCAATGGATTGCCACCTGATCGGATTGCAATCCGATCGAGTGACAAACTGCTGTGAACTTGTTCTCACTGAAGTGTCCAACTAATCGGATCACCGTCCGATCGAGCTGTCGTTCGATCGACCGACCTGAAAGGTAGAGATACTTCTTTGTTTTCAAAATACTACAACGAAAACTTCAAAAGGCAAGCCATCATACACAAACACATCCATCCCAAACGAGGTAGCAATTCAATCGAATGGTCACCAGATCGGATGATCATCCGAACGGATTGTCACCCGATCGACCGGCCATCCGATCGGATTGCCACCCGATCGGATTACCGTCCGATCCACTGACACTTCACATCGTTTTACGCGCCGCTTATCGTTTATGTTATCGTTCTGATCAGGCTAACTCGCTCTAAGCGCTCCCTTCAATCCATCATCGTTGTGAGTATACTCGAACCCTTTTTGCTTTATGCACTTTTGGGTGTTACATACGTTACTTATTCTTAATCACATCAAACACACTACGTAATACTTTAATGCTAACCGCCACTGCATGTTATATGTGACTCAATGAATGCTTGTTTGTTATGTTTACACATGGATTGCTGTCTACCTGCCTTAGCAACAATAGTACTATAGTTTGGACTCAGCGCCTGTTGACTCAGGGGTTGTTAAGGACAATTAATCACACCATTCACAGTGGTGATCATGCATTACGAACTGCCTTGCGCAGTCAACCCGCAGTCATTGGTATTGATAGGATCATGTCGATAACACGTGCTTCATTTCACGCATTATGCGTGCTGGTTATGCATAATCGATTTCGAACTCTATTATATCTATTAAATTTGTATGCTCACCTTTACACTATGTGTATTGACTTTTACTTTAACGTATGTGGCAGGTGCTTAAGATGTTAAAATGCTTGGATTGCTGTGAAATCGAGGCTAGGAAAGGTCTAGAAACAAATAAACGAATTGTCTATGTTGAAATCTGAGTTATCGGATCAGTACTTGTTTGTGAGACAATTATTTATAATAACTGTTTTATCTGATATGTTATGGTATGGGACGTGACGTTTTAAATATCTAGTAATCAATAGTTGTTTTAGATACTCATGAACAATCTGTTTCGCTCAATGTCGCGCCCCGATGATTCCGCCATCGGTTGGGGTGTGACATGTAATTTATAGCTCAAAAAATAGCCTTTTTTGTTGTGGCGTTTTAACTGGGAGCTATATGGTGTTCAAAAAAATAGCTTTTGAGTGTTTTATGGCGTTCAAAAAAATGGTTTTTTTGAGCTGTTGTAAATTATTAGCTCACAAAAGTAGCTTTTGAGTGTTTTATGGCGTTTTAACTGGGTATTTTTCATGGCGTTTTCTGAATTGGGTGTTTTTATGGCGTTTTATTTGAACACCCAGTTAATGTGAGTGAGTTTGTTTTTGACAATATTACCCCTTAGTGTAATTTAACATCAATGCCACATGTCACCACCAAAATCGTTCTCACCGTTCTCACAATTTTCACCGTTCTCTCTAAATTCTCACCCTATATATATATATATATGGAACAGGATCAGGAGAGAACGCCTCAAAGTGTGAGAACGGTGGGAACGATTCTCAGCCACAAAATCTTAGTGGTTTGTGGCTGAGATTGATGCGGTGGCATTTTTGTAAATAATATGAGTCTTGGAACAACCAGGAGGGTTAAAATAGGAGGATCCAAACAAAGGTGCACATGCTAATCACATGGCATTTTCCCCCATTATATTTAAACGACAATAACTTTTTTATACGTGTTTATTTTTCGAAAAAATTGACACCATAAAACTCAGCGTTTTTTTATCTTTCCAACGAGTATACTATTGATATACTTTTTGAAAAAAAATTAACTGGGTTTTGTGGTGTTTTTCTGAACTCGGTGTTTTATGGCGTTTTAGACTAGTTATTTTCATGGCGTTTTTCTGAACTAGATGTTTTTATGGCGTTTTAACTAGGTATCTTCATGGCGTTTTTCTGAATTGAGTGTCTTATGGCGTTTTCAACTGAGTTTTTTCATGGCGTTTTTCTGAAGTGGGTGTTTTATGGTGTTTTTACAGTACAAATTATGATTTTTCTGAGCTCAAAAATATTAATTTAGGCGGATGGCTCAAAATAAATTGTTTTTTGAGCTGTTGTAAATTATAGCTCAAAAAAATAGCTTTTTTTGTTATGGCGTTTTAACTGGGAGTTGGCTAAAAAAATACTTTTTTTTAGCTGTTGCAATTTATAGCTCAAAAAATAGCTTTTTTTGTTATGGCGTTTTAACTGGGGCGTTCAAAAAAATGGTTTTTTTTTTTGAGCCGTTGTAAATTATAGCTCAAAAAAATAGCTTTTTTGTTATGGTGTTTTAACTGGGAGCTAGCTTAAAAATGGTTTTTTGAGCTGTTGTAATTTATAGCTCAAAAAATAGTTTTTTTTTTTTTTGTTATGTCTTTTAACTGGGAGCTATATGGCGTTCCAAAAATGGTTTTTTTTTTTTTGAGCTGTTGTAAATTATAGCTAAAAAATAGCTTTTTTTGTTATTGCGTTTTAACTGGGAGCCGGCTAAAAAAAATTATTTTTTTGAGCTGTTGTAATTTATAGCTCAAAAAAATAGTTTTTTTTTTTGTTATGGCGTTTTAATTAGGAGCTATATGGCGTTCAAAAAAATGGTTTTTTTTAGCTGTTGTAAATTATAGCTAAAAAAATAGCTTTTGAGTGTTTTATGGCGTTCAAAAATGGTTTTTTGAGCTGTTGTAAATTATAGCTCACAAAAATAGCTTTTGAGTGTTTTATGGCGTTTTAACTGGGTATTTTTCATGGCGTTTTTCTGAATTGGGTGTTTTTATGGCGTTTTATTTGAACACCCAGTTCATGTGAGTGGGTTTTTTTTAATAATATTATCCCTTAGTGTAATTTAACATCAATGCCACATGTCACCACCAAAATCGTTCTCACCGTTCTCACACTTTTCACCGTTCTCACACTTTTCACTGTTCTCTCTAAATCCTGACCCATATATATCCATCTATACTTTCTATAAAAGGAGAAATCCAAGTGACATAAGAAAAGCTGATGTGTCAGCTAGAGAAGCTGTCCAACAATGCTTTTCTTTTGTTATTAATACATCATAAAGCCTAATATATAAATCACTTTAAAATACATTTAATGCTCTATCAAACCACTGCCTTGTGTATTTTCAAATTTTAAAGGTCTGGCCCACATTCTAAAGGGTAAACCACTGCCCATCTACGAGAAAGTAGCAGATGGTTCCTTTGGTAAATGTATACTTAGCAGTAGCAGTTGTTGTTATCTTCCGTAATACTTTTAGATCAGCAGATGTTTAACGCTAATTACCGGGAAATTCATATTCAAATATGCATGGGAATAAGTAATTAGCAATTAATGCATGTCACTCAGATTCAAACTCCTGTCAATCATCCTTCTTATATAAGGTTTTTCTTCTCATTTCCCTCTTCATATTTCATCACGCTTTCATTTTCTCTAATTTTGAAATTTGAAATTTAATCACAATTCGAATTCCGAATTAGAAGCATGTCAATATCAGTTGACAGTAATAATCTTAGTTTTGTTAACGATTTGAATCCTGGGAAGGATATGTGGAACATGAAGGCGAGAATTATTAGAAAATGGAAATGAGAAGGTAATTTGTATCTCTGCTTTTCCGTTTTATTTTAGAAAATGTAGTGTTGTATGCTAAGAAGATAATTTCTTTAAATGTTCTTTAGGGTGCTAAGATTCAAGCAGGTATTAAGAGTCATCTGATACCTGTTTTTGATGGACAGCTACAAGAAGATGCTGTTGTGATTCTGTTGAAATTTGGTGTTGGTGAGAATAAAGATTTATATAAAGTAGTAGTGCAGCCTTATAAAATCAACTTTTATAGATGCACAACTGTTACTCGTGTGAGAGGTTGGCAAGGTGTTGAGTATGGTTTCAATTTCAGAGCTTATGAAGATATTCTTCAAGGAGAGACGTTAAACGCTTTAAGTGTTGGTAGTGTATATTTTTGTAATCATGTCTTGCTTGTATAATATTAGAGAGTTTTACTTATATTCTTGTATAATGTGATCATATAGATGTTGCTGGATTTGTGATTTCTTGTGGAGATCTTGAAATATTTGATCGACCTCCAAAGGAGACTAAGAAGATGAATTTCGAGATTGAAGATTTGGAGTAAGTTGTTGTTTATATGTTCAGTCATGTACTGATCATTAAATGTATTTAATGATGTTAATAAATAAGATGAAGAATGTTTGTATTTAATGTGGGATCATGGTAATGGTAATAAATGAGATTTATAGTGTTTGTATGTAATGCTGAATAATGGTAATAAATGAGGTCTACAGGTTATTCTTAGTGAATATGGTAGTTAATTTATGGCTCATTTGCTACTTTAATAAATGTTATAGCTTTCCTGGTTGATTTTATGTTTTTATTCATTCAATGTTGTTTTGAAATGAATATTCTTTTCATGTAGTGGTAAGGTTTTGCGGTGTACTGTGTGGAATGATTATGCTCTGCAGATTAAGGACTTCATTTCTAAAGTCCCACCTCATGAGCATGTGATGGCTGTTATACAGCATGGAAAGTATAAGGAATGGAAATGTATTTTTGTTACTTTCTGCAAATCATAACTATACTGTTTATTTCTGGAAATATAAAGACAGGTATACATTAAAATATCTATATACTTTTCCATGTAGGTGAATATATTGTTCAAAGTGATAAGTTTGCAACACGAATTTTTTTGAATCAAGAAATTGATGAAGTTGATGAGCTAAGGAGGAGGTAATTCTCAATGTAATTTCTGTTGTATATAGATGTTCAAGTCAAATACTTGGTTTCGTGTCATTTGTATACTAATTCTAATCATTTGTGGTATTCAAAAGGCATATATTGAAGTTTGGACAAGGGAGTAGTTCTACTTCTCAAACGATACTATCGTCTCAAAGTATTTTTCCATTACATAAAGAATTTGTAACTGAATGTGTGAAGAAACATGTTGATGAGATTAGCGAGATAGAAGAGGTTTCACTTCTTTGTATATAGTTTGGTTAATTGTTTGGTTTGTCACGTGCGTGTTTTTACAGGAAGTGTGTTATGTTTTTACAGGAAATGTCTTGTGTTGTGTTGTGGTTGCGACAATTAAGATTGTGCAAGAAGAGTATGGTTGGTTTTATGCTGCATGTCGTAAGTGTTACAAGAAGGTGATGGGTAAAAGTGAATACTTTCAGAATGTTGAGAATGTTTCAGATGATATTCTTCGATTGCCTACGACTTCTTTGGTTTGTATCAGATGTCATACTGAATGTACATCGATCACCACAATGTAAGCAATGATGATTATTTAGCGTTATATTTATATAAGTAACATTCTAAGACTCATATTTGAATATAGTTTTGCAGTTTACTTAGTTAGTTGTGTATATTTCAGGTACAAGGTGCAAGTGCGGGTGCAGGATGAGAGTGGTAGTGTTTCTTTTGTTATGTTTGATAGAGATGTTCAGAAGCTTCTTGGATTAGCGGCGAGTGACATAAGAGAGAGACAGGTTAAGGCCAATGATACTGGATTCCCTCATGAGATATTTTGATTGGTTGATAAGAAGGCTACTTTTAAGATTGATGTTTCAGAGTTCAATCTTAAAAATGACTATCGTGTTTATACTGTGCAAAAAACAACTGATGATCCAGTAATAATTGCTGAGTTGGTTGGTGGAGATGGTAATGGTGATGAAAATACTGATGAGGTAGCATATAAAATTACTCTTTCAATATATTTATTTTTCTTTTGAGTTTTAAACACTGGATTGGGTACTTTTTTATATGATATCATATATTATGATCCTTTAGGTTACTCAAGAGGTAGCTGACGTTAAAGACGTTAACCTTTCAGACTCTTCTCAGGTGTCTGCTGAACGAACTTCAAGGGTGAGTATTTATTTTTAAAGTATGTTTAGTGCGTTTAAAAATAGTTCATTATTTTATTAAATGAGATCAATAGTTGTTTTGTGATCTGTTGGAAGGATGATGTCTCTGTTACGGCCGACTCTTCAGTCGTTGAAGTTGAAAAGGATTCTGGATCAAGTCCCAATGGAAAGCGGATGGCTCAAGATGCTGATGTTGCCAACGTTGGTGAGCTATCCACTAATGTGAGAAGAACCCGGAAGAAGCTGACTAAGGTTAACAATTAGATGCTTATGAAAAAACAATTCTTATGAGAGATAAGTAGAAACCACTTATTTTTGAAGAATCCTTGTGGTTTTTATTTATGTCTGTTAACTGTTGTTTTAACAAACTATGGTTAAAAGTTTGGTTTGTAAGGGTTACGATGATGAAAATGATATGTACTGTCTATGGTTTGAATATTAAGTAAGGTTAACTTTTTGTTTGTTATATAATATAATATTGTTATTATACATTATATACATTTTTGGTGATATTGATGGACTGAATAAGTAGAAGGGTTGTATATTATTGTTAGATTGATGAATGAAAATTTAATCAATTGGGTCTGAGATACAATAACATCTGTAAGAGGCTAAGCACTGTTATAGTGTGCAAACATCTGTTAACCCCTAAGCACTGTTAAAAGATCTGTTAAAGGCTAAACACTGTTATATCGTGCTTCAACAAACCTTATGAGCTGTTGATCATCATCTGTTAAAGATCTTATTTTATAGATCTTCTGTTGAATTGTGTAATATCTGTTGGTGAACAGCAGAACTTAGGTTCATCATACATTTTACTTCATGAGCAGAGCTTCTCTTTATAAGATCTTTGCTTCAGCAGTCTTTGTCTTAACAGACCTTTTGGTACATCAGCAGAGTTTGTTTGGCTATTCATGGACTGGATAAGTAGTAAGGTTGTATATTATTGTTAGATTGATGAATTGAAGAATGAAAATTTAATGAATTGGTTAGTCGGAAAACTGTTGGGGTCTGAGATACATTAACATCTGTTAGAGGCTAAGCACTGTTACAGCGTGCAAACATCTGTTAACCCCTAAGTACTGTTAAAGATCTGTTAAAGGCTAAGCACTGTTATAGTATGCTTCAACAGACCTTATGAGCTGTTGATCATCATCTGTTAAAGATCTTATAGTATAGATCTTCTGTTGAATTGTGTAATATCTGTTGGTGAACAGCAGAACTTAGGTTCATCATACATTTTACTTCATGAGCAGAGCTTCTCTTTATAAGATCTTTGCTTCAGCAGTCTTTTTCTTAACAGTCCTTTTGGTTCATCAGCAGAGTTTGTTTGGCTATTGATGTACTGGATAAGTAGTAAGGTTATATTTTATTGTTAGATTGATGAATGAAAATTTAATCAATTGGTTAGTCAGAAAACTGTTGGGGTCTGAGATTCATTAACATCTGTTAGAGGTTAAGCACTGTTATAGTGTGCTAACATCTGTTAACCCCTAAGCACTGTTAAAGATCTGTTAAAGGCTTAGCACTAGCGTGCTTCAACAGACCTTATGAGCTGTTGATCATCATCTGTTAAAGATCTTATATTATAGATCTTCTTTTGAATTGTGTAATATCTGTTGGTGAACAGCAGGACTTAGGTTCATGATACATTTTACTTCATCAGCATAGGTTCTCTTTAGTAGACTTTTGCTTCAGCAGTCTTTGTCTTAACAGACCTTTTGGTTTATCAGCAGAGTTTGTTTGGCTATTGATGTACTGGATAAGTAGTATGGTTGTATATTATCGTTAGATTGATAAATGAAAATTTAATCAATTGGTTAGTCAGAAAACTGTTGGGGTTTGAGATACATTAACATCTGTTAGAGGCTAAGCACTGTTATAGCGTGCTAACATCTGTTAACCCCTAAGCGCTGTTAAAGATCTGTTAAAGGCTAAGCACTGTTATAGCGTGCTTCTACAGACCTTATGAGTTGTTGATCATCATCTGTTAAAGATCTTATATTATAGATCTTCTGTTGAATTGTGTAATATCTGGTCATGTACAGCAGAACTTAGGTTCATTATACATTTTGCTTCATCAGCAGAGGTAAAACCATAAAGTTTTGAAAGTATATACTAAGGCTACATAACCTCATTCTTAAGTTAGTTTCCAAAAAAGAAATTTGTCCATCAAACATGTCAACTAAAACATAAATTATACAAGGCTGAAAAGGTGTTCAAAGATCATGTCAACAAACTTCAAAGTGTAATTTTTCTCCTCTTACACTTTTTTCTTCGACTATCTCAAACCTCAGCTTTTTCCCCACAGATATTCCCATTTGATCCATGATACGCTGCCAGTCTGTATGCATCACTAGATGGTTGTTGTCGTTAGGTCTTCTTGGATCTCTCCTAACAACCAGTTGTACCAAAAACTTCACATGACCAAATGACAGCACAGCTCTGCGGTAATCATTTAGCTGGTGTTCTCGAACAAAATTCCTCGGTATTGCCTGTAAAGGAAAATTATTTCTTTAGTTATTCAATCAAAACAGCATATACTTTAAGTAATAACAGATAGATCCAAGATTATAAGTAAAATCAACCATATTAAAAGTAGATATGTAAATACCAAGCTGTGTGTCTCTAAAACATGGTATTCAAACTGTTTTTTATAATGTGGACGCCTTTTGTGGTGTTGGTGATTGGTACGGCTGCAGTGATGTTTTGTCTCCCCATGAAGTGCAATCTCATCTTTGTTAAAAACCTTCACAGTGAAGTTAAAGTCGTCTTCAGGAGTACTTCCCATCCATTGAAACAGCAGTTGGCAACTTTCCTCAATGTCATTTTCGAAGCAAAAAGTTGTCCATCCTGGTCCCATAAAACCAGCAGCTAATCCCTTTTTGTTTTCAGGAGAGAAAACATAATGCACATCAACTTTACTACTCTGCTTTGGTCCATGTACTTTGGCAACCAAGTTATCAATTTTTAATCTCCTTTGTGACAACAGCTTCAACAAATCGTGTGGTAAATGCTATAATTTCATGTATTTTAGAAATGTCATATTAGATTTTATATAGGATACAAAATATAAATTAGAAGTTTTTCTAACAGTCCAAAAGATACACTGGTAATATATAAAAATAAGTAGCAGTTTTTAACCTGCTTGCAGTATGTTTCTTCTTCAGCCTGTATCAAGCATCCATGAACATAATCTCTGTTCGAGCCATCTTTTCTAATCTCCAATCCCTCATTGTTCAAAACATTTAACTCAAATTTTGCTTCCTTCAATTTTTTTAGACACAGCTTGTCTATTTTGTTATTTCTATAAGTTTCAACAAATCGGGTCAATTCTGGCACGTTTATCCTCTTACTTTTATGACTGATGCTCTGTACTGCAATCTTATACTTAAAACCCGTATAATCAACCAACTTTATCACTTCACACTTTCTTGGTAATTGGTTAGCCATTATCTTCAGAAGTACCTATGTATATAAAATACACAACATTTAATATATCTTTAATTTTATATATACAGTTTTTAGCATACAATTGTGATTTGAGCTAATTTGTTCTACCAATCCCTCATTTAGGTCTGCCAATTGAGAGACGTTGATAATTATCATAAACTCCATCTGAAAGTAAAAAAATACAATAACAGTTAAATACTAAAATATAAAATCAATTGAATCTGAAAAGCATTCTATTTAAGGTATAAAAAAATATCCAACACACTGTAGGACCAAACTTATATGTTGTGTATTTCAATATGGTCCCTACAACCAACAATATGAATCTAACACTATGTACTTAAATGGAATGAATCAAAATGTAACTAAATAGGTTGATATAAATCTTATTATAAAATAAAGAAAATAAGTTCATATAAGTTTATCTATTTTAACATCAGTAAATTATGATTTTGATGTTTATATAATTTGAAATGAGGAAACTGAAAGGAACATGTTAAAGCATACCTATAAAATACACAAGAGAACAAAAAAAAATACCTGGTCTAAAACTTCAAACTTCTGATCGTTAAGTATGAGGAAGAAGAAACTGTAGAGTTTTTTCGCCGGAGAAGAAGAGGTGAGATTGTGTTGGGATCGTTGAAAATAATATATTTATCTATTAACTTGTACATTGTTTATTTATTTAACTTATAATAATCTTTAATATCGGGATTTAAAAACTATTTTTAATTATATAAATATAAATATAATAAATTAATAGATAAGTTTTTCGTATTTACCAATTTAAATTTATATTCAAACAGTAGTTATTGTTGTCTAAAAATTGCGATGTTTTAATGTAAAAGGGGGTAAAGTATAAATTTTACAAAATTTAATTTCAACCAACCAGTGTAAATGTAACATCTGTATTAACTCCATTTAATATACTTTTCAACTCCATTATTTAATATAAGCTCCAGAAAAGATATTCGGAAGTTTTCTCAAATAACTTTCTTATCAAACTCGGTAAGGTTCTATTGCAAATTATAGATTACACGCTATAAAATCAAGTATTGTTTTTTTGAATTTATTGTTTGTATTATATATGTTAGATTAATCATTATTTGATGTTATGAGTATGTGTTTGTCATTGTCGGCGTTTCATATTCTCTCTTGAAGCAGATAATAGTTGCTGTAATCTGGTGTATTTTTATTGATTAAGTACTGCATTAACTTAAATGAAGTTACTGATAGCATTCTCTGTCACAATCTGTGCATGCATCTTCGTGATGTTGTCTTCTACATTACGATTGATAAATCAACTATATAATTTTTTGTTAATGCTCATTTGCTTAATTGTTGTGAGAGATGATGATTTTCGTTTTGTGCTTTGTTTTTATAATACCTTAAGTGTGTGAATATACCACTTGATTTTTATAATAACTTGTAAGTTTAAATTGTTTATTTGCAGATATGAATCTATCCAATCAAACACCATCCTTTTTACAATTCCTTAATGAAGATGATATTATATTTTTGGTATGTTTTTTAACTTTCTTGCTACTATTAGGATTCTACGTTAATTTTTGATGTAAGATGTTTGTTAAATACTGTTGCAGAATATACCACTTGATTTTCAGACTCTGTTGTGGGGTAAGGAGGTCCCGTATGGGCAAATCGTAGAGTTACTTGATGGTGACAAATCATGGTTAGTACGAGTAAAGAAGAGAGATGATAATTGTATATTTACAGATGGATGGACAAAGTTTGTTAGAGATTGTTGTTTGAAAATGAAAGATGTTGTATTGGTTAAAGTTATTGGACGTTTGTCGTTCATTGTCTCATGTTTTAAAGAAAAAGTGTACGAGAACTCTTACATTTCAGCAAATATTAGCCCTGAAGTTGGCATGACTGTAAGTAACGATATATTATTTCGTTACTTACTCTAAATATTTTATGCTATCTCAACAGCTTGCTAACATCTATTTGCCCTTTTAACGTCTGTTTCCTTATAATCTTAACATCTGTTGACTAACCTTTTTAACTTCTGTTGACTAAGTCTTTTAACCTCGGTTGACTAACATCTGATATTTAAGATTTGTCCACGTTGCAACCTCTGCTGGACATAATGGATGACAGTTGTTACGAAACCTCTGTTGGATAGCAACAGAGGTATGTAATAGTTGACAACCAAACAGTGGTTAGGTTGTGTGTAAATACTGTAACTACTGTTGACTAACCCTGTTGAGTAATTCTCATTTTAACTTTTCTTGACTAATCCGTTGTAACTTCTGTTGCTCATTAGTTCATATCAAATTTGCAAATATGCGCTAAATATTCCTTTGCTTATTCTATAGCTAATTTGCTGACAAATTTTGGAAACAATTCTATGGTAAAAATTACGAGTATGGGATGGCAACTATCTATGTTGGCGAAAGGTTTTGGAATGTGATGATGAAAGGATGGACTGATGGATGCGGATTTACTAATGGATGGTCAAATTTATTGAAGAAGTTCCCATACCAGTTGAATCTTGGTTGGTTTTCACCACGATTGCATCTAAAACATTTGAGCTTTCCGTTTTTCATTCCGAGACTGGAACTGAGGTTTCTTTCAAGAAGGCTGTTGTAGTTGTTTTGGATGATTCAGTTTATGGAGATGATGGATTTGATTTATTGGCTGCGGTATAAAATTTTGATGATATAATACATTGTTTGATAACATGACGGTGATAAGTGACTTTTATTATATTATGCTAATAACTTTTGAAATCTCATTTTGTAGGCTAAACACAAACAGCTTCTGGATTCCGGGGAAGTTGCTTTGGATGATGAGGATGCTGGAGCTTCGGTTGGTAATCCTAAGCAGCTTATGAGTTTTGAGGATATTTTTAATGTATATATACACATGTAATATTTTTATATTATTATGATTTAAAATATGGTTTCTTATATATGATTCTTCTTATAAATATAGTTTGCTGATGATGGGCTATTTGATTCAAAGATTGCGTGTCTGGTTGATGAGTCAGATGTTAAAAATGCTGTAAATTTATAATTTTCTACGCATATATTTTATTGTATTATAAGTATAAGAACGTTTTTTTTTTAAATTTTGTTGTAGCCTGAAGATCATTCTGTAAAAATAGCTGATGATGTTAACGATCGTCAACTACAGTCTAAAGATTTTCCTGTTCGTGACATTTCTGCTTCTTCAAGTGTTATATCTAATGTAAGTGTTTATTAGTTTTATACTGTCTATTTTATTATTGTCTCAATATATTGATATTCTTCTGTATGATTGAGTCTTAAACTTCAAAGCTGAGTTGAGAAGATAGTTTGTGTTGATAAAGAAAGTTATAAAATTTCAAGAATTTAGAGTTGTTATATTCTAAATTAATTTACTTGGGTGGAAAAGATGCGCAAACTTCATGGCAAGACAATTGTAGAGGATAATAAAGCTGTTGATAGACCATGTAAAGTTCGAAAGGTTCGTTTAGTATCATCCACTTCAGAATCAGTCTTACACTTCACCACACATGCTGAAGACAGACTTGTAAGCTTTTGCAGTCGTTGCTTTGTTTCGTTATTTCAATAACTTCAGTTATATATCAATATTTTATAAAATTCACGGTTCAATTTTCTGTTTTTTAGCAACTGCCATCAGATGTATCTTTTGCGTTGGATCTGCATACTGATAATCCTAAGCCTATCAAGATCCATAATCTTAAATGTGAAGTCCAGGAACTGTTTACAACATCTCAAAAAACCAATGATGGATTCAACTATGCTGTTGTTGGATGGTCTTCTTATCTGAGATCTTGCAATATTGCTTTTGGTGATGAACTTTCGTTAGAGTTTCACAAGTCTACTCAATTGCTGAAGTTAAAAAAAGTTGTGCATCTCGTGACAAAGATAAAGTCCTCTTAGTTTCATGTCATGATTGTTTGTGGTTGTACATTTGGTTCGTTGCTGGTACTAATTTTGCTTCTTAGACATGTTCTATATGTAGTTATATCTATAAACAAGTTTCATTGTCAATGGGTGGGTGCTACTTTTTTTTTGTGGATAGTACAATGGAAATACTCATATGTAACTTATATATTAACTGATGATGCATGTCTATAGTTGTCTTTTAGCTATAATAGATGTCTTTTAGCTATAATAGATAACACGTTTTGGTACAATATCTACACATATGTATATTTTCTATCAATATCTGTTTACTAACTTTTGTAGTTTCTGTTGACTGACATTTTTAACATGGGTTGACTAACATCTGATAATTACTATCTATCCATCTGGCAAGCTCTATTGGAGATAATGGATGACAGTTCTTATTAAAGTCTGTTGGAAAGCAACAGAAGTTTTAAAAGTTCGTAGATAACAGTAGTTTGCTATCAACATAATGGAATTGCTGTTGAATAAATCTATTGACCATTACTGTATATCAATTTTATAAGTCTGTACTAATTATTTTTTGACTCTCTGTCAATATGGGTTATGCATGGTTTTTTAAGAAACGACCCGTGTTTGCACACGGGTCTTACCGCTAGTACTATATAATAAAAGAAACTACTTTAAGGACATATGTCGCTTTATAAGGTGGTCTCAAATAAAATTTGTAGAAGAGATTTGATGATAAAGATTAGTGATAAGTTGATAACCATATATTAATTATTAAAATTAAAAGATTTTGATGATAAGAATAAGGATAACTGATAACCATATATTAATTAATAAAATTAAAAACTATATATTAACGTTTTTATTATTTATAAAGATAAGGATAGTTTTAATTGTTTATATAAAAGTTTATAATCTTTATCTTTATTTACTATCTAATAACCGATGGGTAATGAAAATTAAAAAAAATAACATTTTTTTTTCTTTTAACGTTTTCTTTTACTTTTTTCGCTTATTAATAACTATTTAATTTAAAATTTCATCAATTTAACCATGCGAAATAATTAAGTTTCTAACCTATTAATAAATAAGTAAAAAATAAAGTAAAATGTTAACTTGTGTAATACACAAGTTTCTAACCTAATAATAAATAAATAAAAAAACGAAGTAAAATGTTATAATACATTAAAGTTCTTTTGTTTTCAAAAAAGACGAGCATATGTGTTAACCGATTATATTATATTTAATCAACCCGTGTAATACACGTGTTTATTCAACCCAACCAATACACGTTTTTAAAATGTAACTTTTTTATTATCTATAATTGGGAAAATGTCACAGAATAGTAACCAAGTTTTAAAAGTGTTCTAATTAGGTCATTCGTATCGTTTTTGTCCCAATTAGATAACTTAACATTCAAATCGAGCCATGTTCTTTTTTCCATGTGTCAAGAAAAAAATGGAGCATAAGATGTTGGGTTCGGATTATTTTAATATATGAAATTATATTTATTAAAAATAAAAACACTTTAATTACATTAAAAATTTTAAAAACAAGTTACTATCAACGTCACTCGAGTTAGCATCAAATAAAAGGGAAAAAGAAATAAAAATCCACATCACCACGGTTACATATGAAATAGATGAAAAACTCTTAATTTTAATGAAAAATGAATGTTGAGTGATCTGATTGGGACACTTTTGAAACTTGAGTGACCTAACTGAAATACTTTTAAAACTTGGTTTATATTTTACAAAGTTACCCCTTAAAAAAACAACACTTTTTTTTAAACAACTCTATCACTATGTGGGTAAAGCAATTTATGCCACATGATATTCCCTAACGAAAGTTTTTCACGCTATGCTTTGTGTGTATTTATTTTTTCAAATCTCATCACTTTGCAGCAAACCTTTATTTTCCATTGCTTTTGGATCTGTGAGAAATGGTGTGATTTGTGAAGCTCTTTGAAGATATATATATATAAACCCAAGAGGATTAGTAGTGTGTTAGAGATAGCGTTTGTTACGTTAGTTATTTTATCATGTTTGTCGTTTACATTAAATTCCGTATATATAACTATATATTAGCCCATTAATTATGATCTAAATATTCAAATCCAGCCATGTCATTTTTTCCATGTGTCAAGAAAAAAAATGGAGCATAAGATGCTGGGGTCGAATTATTTTAATATATGAAGTTATATTTATTAAAAATAAAAACCATTTAATGAGATTAAAAATAAAAAAAACAAGTTACAATCCACGTCATCACTCAACGTTAGTATCAAATAAAAGAAAAAAAAAAGAAACAAAAATCCACATCACCACGGTTACCTATTAAATGGATAAAAAAAACCCTTAATTTTAATGAAGAATGAATGTTGAATGACCTGATTGGAACACTTTTGAAACTTAAGTGACCTATTGGAACACTTTTAAAACTTGGTTACTATTCTACAAAGTTACCCCTTAAAAAAACAACACTTTTTTTTAAACAACTCTATCACTATGTGGGTAAAGCAATTTATGCCACATGATATTCCCTAACGAAAGTTTTTCACGCTATGCTTTGTGTGTATTTATTTATATATATACTAGGTTATAACCCCGTGTATTACACGGGTTGAATAAATATAACTTTATATATTATAGGGTAACTTTGTAAAATAGAAACCAAGTTTTAAAAGTATTTCAGTTAGGTCACTCAAGTTTCAAAAGTGTCCCAATCAGATCACTCAACATTCATTTTTCATTAAAATTAAGAGTTTTTCATCTATTTCATATGTAACCGTGGTGATGTGGATTTTTATTTCTTTTTCCCTTTTATTTGATGCTAACTCGAGTGACGTTGATAGTAACTTGTTTTTTAAAATTTTAATGTAATTAAAGTGTTTTTATTTTTAATAAATATAATTTCATATATTAAAATAATCCGAACCCAACATCTTATGCTCCATTTTTTTCTTGACACATGGAAAAAAGGACATGGCTCGATTTGAATGTTAAGTTATCTAATTGGGACAAAAACGATACGAATGACCTAATTAGAACACTTTTAAAACTTGGTTACTATTCTGTGACATTTTCCCAATTATAGATAATAAAAAAGTTACATTTTAAAAACGTGTATTGGTTGGGTTGAATAAACACGTGTATTACACGGGTTGATTAAATATAATATAATCGGTTAACACATATGCTCGTCTTTTTTGAAAACAAAAGAACTTTAATGTATTATAACATTTTACTTCGTTTTTTTATTTATTTATTATTAGGTTAGAAACTTGTGTATTACACAAGTTAACATTTTACTTTATTTTTTACTTATTTATTAATAGGTTAGAAACTTAATTATTTCGCATGGTTAAATTGATGAAATTTTAAATTAAATAGTTATTAATAAGCGAAAAAAGTAAAAGAAAACGTTAAAAGAAAAAAAAAATGTTATTTTTTTAATTTTCATTACCCATCGGTTATTAGATAGTAAATAAAGATAAAGATTATAAACTTTTATATAAACAATTAAAACTATCCTTATCTTTATAAATAATAAAAACGTTAATATATAGTTTTTAATTTTATTAATTAATATATGGTTATCAGTTATCCTTATTCTTATCATCAAAATCTTTTAATTTTAATAATTAATATATGGTTATCAACTTATCACTAATCTTTATCATCAAATTTCTTCTACAAATTTTATTTGAGACCACCTTATAAAGCGACATATGTCCTTAAAGTAGTTTCTTTTATTATATAGTACTAGCGGTAAGACCCGTGTGCAAACACGGGTCGTTTCTTAAAAAACCATGCATAACCCATATTGACAGAGAGTCAAAAAATAATTAGTACAGACTT
>JARYGA010042125.1:0-29724 GCA_030545235.1 Helianthus tuberosus | reverse complement strand
AGATATTCTGACTTCTGTCCGCTACTCTGTTTGTCATCATCTTCTTGTTGTTGTTGTTGTGTTCCTTTGTTTATTACTAGACGTAATAACTGAGACTCTTCATCTTCTTCCTTCCTTTTGCAGTTTGAGATTTTGTGTCCTGTTTTGTTGCAGTAATAACATCGTCTTGCAAGCCAGTTCTGTTCCCTCATGTTGTGTGTATAGTGATGACACGGCATGACTGTAGAATTTGCCCGGAGATCAGAATTTCCTGATGCTCTGATACCATTTTGATAGCCCATAACAGGAAGTGCAGCGGATTCATATGAATTCGACATCATGATTGCAGCGGATTGAATATTGAGAGTAAATGGACAATTATACGGTTGTGATTAATTGTCTTGGTAACGAGAATGTTTCCCGCCAAGCATTATATATACATCTTGAAAAGAGGCGGTTTTTCGGTTGAAGAATGGCGGGAGTAACTGCCATTTAAAACGTTTCAACCAAAACGACACACCGGTTCTCAATTTAAGTCACATTGTTACACATACATATACACATAATATCATACACATAAAGAAACTTAGATAATTATACGAATTATGTTTATAATATATCTAATAGTGTTGCCCATTTCTGCGGCAACAAAAAGTATTTGAGAAGGATGCTGATCATTTTCAGCTATTTTAAACATGGGGCCTTGGAGTATTACATCAATTTCATCCTTAGGCTTGAACACTACTTTTTTCCAAAGTTTTCTTAGTAAATGTGAGGCATCACGTTCCTTTGCAGCGAAATGTTCCTCCTTGGAATGAAAGACTTCAAAAACTGAAAGAACAATCGGATAAGAAACCAATAATACAAGCGTACGCCATTTAGTGATAGCTGGGAAATGTATTAGCAGTGACACGCAAATAGCTGTTGTTTAGGTCACTTTTTAAAAGAGTACATATATTAATTAACATGTATACTTGGGAGATATAAATTATATCTCCTAATATTTAAGTTTTCTGTATAAGATAAAACTTTGCTACAAAAAGGTCAATTTATTATCTATACTGTTATTTTTGTGTTACTATAGGATTTTACTTACCGGGGTACTTTTTACTAGATTTTTTATGTGCAAGTAGAAGCGTCTTGACACATTTAGTATTTTTGACTTGTTTGCATTTCTCTTGCAGTTATTTGTATATGTTGAAAGATAATTTATAACATGCTATTAACATAATTAAAGTACTCGTGTGATGAATGTGCAATATTGAAGGACACTTACTTGAATTGATGACTCTGTGGACAACAGGTTGTGTTATTTCATAAAATGCATATGGCTTTCTAGCCAATACGTACAACACGTTCCATATACTCTCTTCATGACGGAGGACTATTTCCTCATGGTCATCCAATATACGTAGTGCAACATCTACAAAAGATTTTATAATCCGCTGATGAGGATTAGTTTCAAGAGAAAGCAAATAATATGAAGAATAAGACTCTTTAATCACTTATCAAAAACCTTTTAGAAATAACACATTAGGACAATCCATGCATTCATTTTTTTCATACAGGTCACTTATAAGTAACATTAGATCCAAGATTCAATGTAAGAAAACTAGGCCGTTTGTGTAATCTTATAATATCCGGGTGTGTTGTTTGTTCGGATCTGGTAAAAACAAAACCACAAAAATACCTAGATGATCTTTAATTTAAATGTAAATATATGCGTGATTTGGTGATTAACTTGATGGAAATTGTTGATTACTTGACTACTCTCCACATTCATATAGTCAATATCAAGATCATTTATAAGAGAAATCGATGGCTCATACTTTTCAATTATAGCTAACTTGGTGACTAAGTCCTGATTAGCATTTGTAAAAAAGGAAGAACAAATTGAAAGGAAAAGAAAAATGAACATATATATGATGAAACAATAAACATGTAACATCATTCTATTGAAGCACATACCAAAAAGTTCACACTCGGTGCATTTTAAGAAAACCCTGTTCCAATCATCATCTGTCAAGCCATCAGTTGCCATTTGTTCACAGTAGAGATATTTCACCATTTCATGGCAATTATTAGAAGCAGCAAGATAGAGTGGCATCATGTTCCCAGTACCACGGATCGTGAGCACTTCCGGATTCTTCTCAACCATGATCTTAGCTATTCTAACATCTCCAGCTGTGGCTGCCAAACAGAAAGCAGTGTTCCCATCTTCATTCTGCAGTTTCAAGTCTTCTGTTTCCATCATGTCCAAAAGATTTCTAACAAAGACATGGCTTCTGGCCCTTGCTGCAAGGTGAAGTGGTGTTTCCTTAATTTCAGTGATACTAAACCGTACCAGATTTTCACGCCCGTTAAGGATAATGCTTGCAGCCTCCCAATCTCCTTTGATGGATGCTTTGTATAGAGGAACACAAATACCAATGTACTCTCTTCCTCTTCCCCCTAAGGGGGGTAGGGGCGGGATAACTCACAAACAATTCCATCACTCACAACATCCAATCAGGTTCTGCCATGTCATCAACCATTATTCCATCACTCACAACCCTTTTTACTGGAAATGGTCATCACTCACAACCACACCCAACAATTTCCCCCCAAACCAACAATCCCCCTCACATAACTAAGATATATAACGCGTCAAGTTGTTCACGCGTTACAAAATTTTGTGGGTGAAAAATTGGGTGGCGGCGGTGTTGAAAGTGAGTTTCACGAGTGATGGGAGTCATAACGTGACCACCCCGGGTCACCTAAGTAATTCCAAAATCAGTTAACATTTTATCCATCCCACAATAACTACTAACAAGTTTTATAAAAGTAAAAAAAAATCATTGAACTTACGTTCAAGTAGATCTCCACAAGGATAATTGTATGTTGATGCCTGTGGCTGTTGTTGGGGAAGAATTGTCGAGATCATCTCTTCAGCCGGTTGCTATTGTGCTGGTCGTTTAAACAGCAGTTAATTAATAACTAAATGTCGTAACATGCCACCGGTCAGGTGACATTTGAGAATACCTGACAGTGCAAGACTAGTTTTAAAGGTTGCCAGTCTAAACCATGGAAGAAATTCTTGTTTCTCACAGTAATATGTATATCATGAAAACGGGGCTAGACAAGAACCTGTATAGACTTAATTTGATCCTTAACTGGATATAAATTTGCTCTGTGTGTATATATATGTTTGGACGGTTGTACTAAAATGAGTTAAAATCATGAGAAGCCACCTTGACGTGACACATGTTTATAAAAAGGGATAAATGAGTGGAACTAAAAACGTAAAAAAATGCATCCTGCAGGGGCAGGGCAGACGCTAGACACACCATGTAAATGGATCATGATTCACCATTTTGCGCACCGCTACCGTTGAGGTTTGTTAGAAGTAAGAATATTAGCATGTTCTAAACATAGAATTAATTAGTCTTTTGTGTTTCGTCTGCAGCGCTTAGTTTCCATAGTTTATTTGTTATTCAATTCGTCAAGCTGTCTACTTCTCTTTCATTCAAGTTTTAAATGATGTAACAGAATCCAACTCACCCAGCACAAGTGCATATATATTATTAAGTATGAAGGCTGGTTGCTTTGTTTTTCATTGATACTCCTTTATATTATTGTGTTCTTTAATGTCAATTTGTGTTATTTTTATTCATACGGGATACTGTAATTACCTAAAACTTGCATGTTCAAATTTTGTAAACATTAATTGGTTCGGCTGCTCGTGACGGTCACCTAGAATGTAAATTAAGTCTAATCAAAGATATTTTACTCTGTTTTTTTTACTCAAGTAGCTAACAACTTAAACTATTTTGTGTGTATACGAAATCAATCTAACACTAAATACATTATACCTTTGTTTCGAGTTTATCGGACAAGATGGTTGATCAATACACACATTTTTGGTTGCTTTATTAAACGAAACAACATGCCGACTATCCCACAATTAGGTTTCTTCATCATAAAAACAAGAATATAAATCAATATTCAGTTTCTAGAATAAATCAATATATATTAAGAAGATAAGCTAAGGGGCTGTTTGGTAGCCTCTGAATGGTCATTAGTTTATCAATATAAGCTTATTCATTTATTTGGTAATTTCAGAATTTTCTAAAGAAAATCACTATGAAGTCATCTTCGTCTCTCCTATGCAAATGCCAGTTTTTCTCTCAAAGCACTAATAAGTGAACAATAAAACGAAGAACAAACTGGAAGATCAAGTCCGATGAAAGCTTTTCATATTGAACTTTGAGGAAGTTGTGGCTTACCATGATAGCAAAGTAAAGGAAACCGACGGTCGGTCGATATAGTTTAAGTGAAAACTAGAGTGAGAAGAGCCCGAACTAGCAGCCGGAAGTGAAGAGCTTCGCCGGAGGGATCTCTGTGACTGATCGGAATTCAGGAGTAAGCTGAATAAACAACAATCAGAAGTTGCAGAGGCGTGGGAACCCAGCAAACCTGCGGTGATTGTCAACTAGGGATGAGCAAATCAGACCCGGTACCGGTACCGAATTTATCGAACCGGGTACCTTTTCGGTACCGCTTCGGTACCGACTTTTGACATTTTCGCTACCGGTCCGGTACGGTACCGGTTCGGTACCGGTATTTACCGGTTTTTACCCTCAAATACCGGTACCGGTACCCACTTTTGGGGATTTTCGGTTCCGGTTCTTTCGGTACCGGACGGTACCGAGCTCATCCCTAATTTGTCAACTGTACGCTTGTTTTAAAACGTGAGGTAGGAAATCAACACAAGACACAGTTGCATTTTATTGTAGCAAAAGTTGTATTTGAGTATCAAACAAATTGCATTAGCTTATAAAAAATGTTACATTATCTAACAAAAAAGTTGTATTAGGTCTAATGCAACTTCGCCTAATGCAACCTTTAATATACGCTTTCATTAGACCTAATGCAACCTTTTGAAAGCTTAATGTAACTTTTTTCTATTTTAATTTTTGAGTTGCATTAGCTTCACTTCCTTTTATATACTTTCAAGGAGGGATTCCGCAATTATTAACACAAGCCAGTGCCAGGGATAAATATCAATTCAGATTTTAAATGATTATTTGAGTTGTGGATGTAGGTCCGGCTAGGGGAGGATCTAGTCGCCTAATCCTTGTGTACAAACCAACCCGGTTGTGCGGAATCCAACCGGGAAAGCAAACCGAGATCGAACACGACAATGATAAACACACGAGACTCAACGATTAACACCTCTTGTATTAATACGTATGAAAGGTTCAGTTACAAGCTCAATGTTTACAATGCTCTCTTGTAAACTCTCTCTAGTGTGTGTGTGTTCTGTGTGCTCTCCTGAAAGAAACAGATACATAACATGTCTATTTATACTCACAGACACATAACACTTGACGAATCAAAATATCAGTCGGCGAAATGGACTCAAATCGACGAAACAAGACTTGTTTCGTCGACCACCTTTCTTGATTCGTCATTTTTGGCTAAGGCCCAACAGTTGAGGCCCAGTGAATCTGATTGGTCCAAGTTCATTTGCCCATGCACGTTCATATTGGCAGTATCTTCATGAATTTGTATTTAGACAACATGAGTGACATCATCATGACATCATCATGATGATGTCATGATGATGTGGCGTTGGAAATAGGTTGCGGCTCTCCGTGCTTCGCGTGTCGAACTCTGGGGCGCACGACGGAGGAATGTCGTGACGTCGGGCTTGAGCCGAGCCGAACCTAACCGGGTCGAACCGAACCAAGTCGCGTCGAGTCGAGTCGCGTCCACATATATGTATCAACAAACTCCCCCTTGGACGCTACTCGCGAGATTCGCCCTTTTTTTTTTTTTTTTTTTTTTGTCTTCTAAGTCGGAGGATCTTCAATGTCTTCACGTCTTGAAAGCAGAAAGTGTATCAACAAACTCCCCGTTTCATGTAGGAAGTGTGTTGACAAACTCCCCCTTAACATAAGCTCCCCCTTGAGTTATGCTCGTGAAAGTCTTGATCTTTACAACTTGAGATCCTTGTGGTGTTGATGATGGCCAGCGGCAACTCGATCATCTTCATCATTTGAGTGCCTTCACGTTGTGTCTTCATTCCGAGGCTTGTCATCGACCATGTTCTCCTTGCCTTTAGAATCTGCACATGCAAGAAATCTAAACGCGTAATGAGAACAACTGCTTGGAATATAGTTAACATAAACAAACGACACATGTGTGACCATTATTCAATCAATCACCGTCCGACAGTTTGAAAGTTTAACAAATTTTATCAATTTCAATTTTAACTTTCAACACTTTGCAAATTTCGACCGTTTATGAAGATTTAGTCATTTTCGGTTTTCGTTCAGGTTTCAGGTAACGAAGACTCGAGATCCAACATCGTACAATCGAAAATAAGATAAAAATAAAATCTTTTTGGCTTTTAGAAAGTTTATATTAAAACACACCTAAAATCTTTTTGGTATTTTGAATATTTCAAATTTAAAGACTGAGAGCAGTAAATAAATATATACAGAGATACAGAAACTGAAAGCAGTAAATAAATATTTACAGACATTCTTTTTGTGAGTTTCGAGGGTAAGAGAATCATATCAGTGTACGGTCATGCCAAAACGCTCTTGTTGTTCAATTAGTTAACATTAAGATAAGCATCCTATAACAATTATCGGTATTGTTGTCCACTTAAGCTCAACTTATCAGATGTAATCATGGCGAGGGGATACGTTAGAGTATGATTTATACTTACCGACCGGTGTTCATCCACATCACGACACATTCCCGTATCAAGGTATGCACGAGGGTTCATCTTACCGGTGAGTATACCGATTATCATCTGTTTGACCGTATATGATGTGAGAAACTCACTTATTTTGATTGAAAACAAGCCCTATGTGATAGAATCACTTATTGATGAGGAACTTGATTTTCGATGCATGAGGGCACAGGAGCAAGTCCGTGAACAGGTCAGTACTTTCGTACAGCAGAGAGACGAACTTGACTCCCGGATAAATGTGATATATTATCACTTATTTTGTTTGGACATGTGATTGTTGATCACTTATTGAGGTCGAATGCAATATGTACACGTATGTATGGTATCATGGAAGATCTAGACTTGCGTCACCGTTATTTTTCGGTAAAAGATACAACCATGATACCCAGATGATAAGCAGCATAAAGACCGAATATCTCAGAACCTCGGCAATCTCTCAAACGAAATTTCGGTACTAAGACCATATGCCAATGAATGGTTCCCACCTGGTGTTCAGTCGATTTAAGGTTTATATCACCCTGCACACTTTAAAATGATTGTGAGCCTACCGATACATCTTATATAGAGCTGCTTATCGTTTTTTTTTTTTTAGTTTAGGTTTAAAGAGGTTTGGACAGACCACTGATGTACTATCATTTTCTCTTTTGCTCGCCAGGAAACTCATTTTCGTTTTTCTATTGTTTTTGTGTTTTTGAAATTTTCCGATGTTTTTGGATTTTCAAATTTTGGATTTACTCCCCCTAAAATCAACAAACTAAGATAAATTAAAAACACAAAGATATTTACAAAAATGATTTTCCGATGTGGATTACTCTTGCTTGACCTTAATGCCGTTTACCAATAATAAATAGTCAAATCTTGATTTGTCAAAAGCTTTGGTAAAAAGGTCGGCACGTTGGTCATCGGTGTGGACGTAAGCAACATCGATTAGCCTTTTCTCAAAGCAATCACGTATGAAGTGATACTTAATGTCGATGTGCTTAGTCTTTGAATGCTGCACAGGATTTTTAGTGATCTGTAATGCAGCAGAATTATCAACGTAAATAGGAGTAGTTAGGAATTCAAAACCGTAATCACGCATTTGTTGTTGGATCCATAGGACTTGGGAGCAACAACTTGAGGCAGCAATGTATCCAGCTTCGCATGTTGATGTAGCGACACACGTCTGCTTCTTGCACTGCCATGTGACTAGGCGATTTCCCAAAAACTGACATCCAGCCGTTGTGGATTTGCCGTCGATTTTGCATCCGCCAAAATCAGAATCACTGAATGCGATCAAGTCAAAGTTATTATCCCTAGGGTACCATAGACCGGTGTCAGGGCAACCCTTCAAATAACGAAAAATCCTTTTTACAGCTGCAAGATGTGAGGCCTTCGGGTTGACTTGATATCTGGCAAGTAGGCACGTTGGGTACATTATATCTGGTCTTGATGCTGTGAGGTACATAAGAGATCCGATCATCGCGCGGTAGTATGAGGGGCTCGTAGCTTCACCCTTCAAGTCTGGAGTAATTCCGTGATTTTGTGGCAATGGGGTACCGATGGGCGTTGCATCAGACATCTGGAACCGGCTCAAGATGTCACCAACATATTTAGTCTGATGGATGAATATCCCAGACTCAGTTTGTTGTACTTGTAGGCCCAAAAAGAAAGTCATTTCCCCCATAGCACTCATCTCGAATTTATCCTGCATGACACGCTCGAAATCCCTACACAAAACATCATTAGTAGAACCAAAAATAATATCATCAACGTATACCTGTACCAGTAGAAGATCTCCATCTTGTTCTTTGATGAAAAGAGTACAGTCGATAAGACCTCTGCGAAAACCATTCTCCAGCAGATAATTAGATAAGGTTGCGTACCAAGCTCGCGGTGCTTGATGAAGACCATAGAGAGCTTTGTTGAGCAACCAAACCCGATCGGGATGGATAGGATCTTCAAAACCTGGAGGCTGTTCGACGTACACCTCTTCTTCTACCACACCATGTAAGAATGCACTTTTCACGTCCATCTGGTATACCTTGAAACCTTTGAATGAGGCATAAGCCAGAAAAATCCGAATTGCTTCTAGACGTGCATACACTTCGTTGTAGTCGATTCCTTCAATCTGACGAAAACCTTGAACGACTAGCCTTGCTTTGTTTCGGATAACGATTCCACGGTCATCCTTTTTGCATTTAAACACCCAACGGGTACCAATCTTCTTATAACCAGCAGGTTTCTCTACGAGTTTCCAGACACCAAGCTTCTGGAATTGTTGCAGTTCTTCCTGCATTGCTTCAACCCAAGAGCTATCTTTCAAAGCATCTTTCCAAGTTCTTGGCTCTTCCTGTGAGACATAACACGCGAAAGACCAATCATTTTGTTGACCAGATTCTCTAATCGTCGCATACAAGCCTGCATTGTTGTTGTTTCGCAACATGTTTCTTGTTTGAACGCCACTTTGTACATTTCCGATGATGTTTTGTTGAGGATGGGTATTGTGAATCCTTGTTTCTGGATTATCTTGAACTGGAATATTTGTACCCAGATTGTTGAGATTGAGATCAACAATCAATTCAAGGCCCGGAATTGACGAAGAGGATGATGCAGAAGTTTCAGCTATTCCAGGGACATCCACTGGAGGTGTACCCTCTGAAGTACCATGTACTGCTGCTGTTGGTCCTTGATCTGCATCTAGAAATTCGTCATCCTCTGAAGATTCGTTCAATTCGGTAGCATCTTGAAAATCCTCATTGTCGAGAGCATTATTGTTCACTGAAGATGGTTCTTGATTGACAATAATGGGACGAACCAACGGTGAATCTGTTGCGTTGTCACTCTCGAAAAACATCCTTGCCGCAGCACTTTCTTCAACGGCTTCAACATTGATCGAATTGAAAAAGTCATCGTACTCAAACATCCAAGGCTGACCAGGATTTCTAACTGGTAAAGTGTGCCTTTGTACTCTGACTTCAGACCATTCCTCGACCCTTTTTGTCTCTAGATTCCAGACTCTTAAGTTTGGGGTGGAATACCCAAGAAAGTATCCCTCAATGGCTCTAGCCCCAAACTTTCCATTAGGATCGATTATTGTGCAAGGAGCTCCAAACTGTTCAAGATAAGACAAGTCCGGTTTCCGTTTGTTGATAAGCTCAAAGCAGGTCTTGTTGTGCCTTTTGACCGTAAGGACTCAGTTCAACGTATAGCATGCAGAAGACACAGCTTCAGTCCAGAATGGAATGGGTAGCTGCGACTCTACCAACATAGTCCTAGCAGTCTCGATCAATGTGCGGTTTTTACGTTCAGCGACGCCATTCTGTTGAGGAGTGTAAGCTGCACTAAATTCGTGAAGAATACCTTTTGAAGTGCAAAACTCCGCCATGGCATGATTTTTGAATTCAGTACCATTGTCGCTACGTATCCGCCTAACCTTCAAGTTATAAAGATTCTCAATCTGAATGATCAAGTTTTTGATAATACCGAAGGTTTCACTCTTGTGTGCCATGAACGCCACCCAAGAAAATCTTGAATAATCATCAGTTATCACGAGGCAATATTGATCATTCCTAATGCTTTTGTGCTTGACAGGACCGAACAAATCCATGTGCAAACGTTCAAGAGGAACAGCCACCGTGTTGACTTTCTTTGTAGGGTGTCGCTTCTTCGTTTGTTTTCCTTTCTGGCACGAGACACAGACGTCTTGAAGATGGAAATTTTTAAGGGGAACACCATTCACCAATTCATTTGATACCAAATGATTCATTTTGCGTAAGTGAATGTGACCCATTCGTCTGTGCCAAGAGATTGTGTCTTTTTCTGTGGCTTTGGAAACGAAACAAGTTGCTTGTGCAGACGTTGTGATAGCTTGGCTCATATCAAGGACATACAAATCATTTATCCTTGGAGCCGACAAGAGAATCCATTCTTTTGGAATTTTGAAGCCGGGTTTCAGCACATAACATCCATTAGCATCAAAGTGTACTGAGAACTGCTTATCACAAATTTGAGAAACACTAAGAAGATTGTGATCAAGTTGTTGCACAAAGTTGATCTTATCAAAGCTAACAACCCCGTTGGAAATCATTCCTTCACCCGTTATATATCCGCCCTTATCTCCAGCAAAAGCAACATAACCTCCTCTAATAGATTTGACGTCGTAGAGAAGCTTCATGTCGCCTGTCATGTGCCTGGATGCCCCACTATCAACAATCCAATGACTACTAACAGTTCCTCCTGGAACACCCTGCACATGAACTCAATTGATTAGTTGGAGATGGGGACCCAAGCCATTGTGGTCTTGGGTCTTCCATTTTTATCAACAACAATAACTTCCACCTTTTGATGATTCGGAAATTGTGATGGTCCCCCTGATTCAATAACAGATTTTGGTTTCCAGGTCTGTTTTGTTATACCAGTTTGATTGTTTGTAAGTTTAACTTCGTGTTTGTTTGAAGTTTTTGAACTTTCTGGTTTAACTGGAACAGATTGTTTTTGAATCACATCAGTTTTAATCGCCTTTTCGATTTTCTTGACCTGTTGGCGTTTCTGTTTCTTTTCCCTTTCTCTTATGAGTCGGGGATCTGGTTTTACAGAAACAGATCGCTTGCGGTCAGTTGGGCCACGGGGATCATCAACTATGCCTTTTTGTTTATGAAGATACGGGCAATTTCGAACAATATGCCCGATTGTTCCACATTCAAAACATGATCTTCGTTCAACAAACCCCGAAGTATCATGTGGTCGTCTTGCCGATGATGAACTTTGTGATTTCGAGGTACTAGGTTTTGAACTATTTGGTTCATTCCTGTTCATCACTGTTACTTTCTGGACAAAATCTAAGTTAGATTGATTTGCAAACTTTTCAATTTTGTCCGTTCCCTTCGACTTCACAAAGTTCACATTCTTCTTTTTCTTCTGATTCGGCTTCCTTTGATTTTGAGTCGGTGCCTTACCTTTGGGTTTGTTATGATTTTGCTGTTTTTCCACTGTTGGTAATTTCTTGTTCCCAAATTGTTTTCTAACTTCAGCCTTTGGGATAGGGGGACACTGTGTGACTGTAACATGTGGTCCTGTCTTTCCCAAAAACTTACTTGTAGAATTTTCAAAGACTTTATTGATTAAAGATTGATTAACATTTTTAATAGGAAAATCTTTGTCTGAATAGATTTTATCATCACCAACAAGAGTGTACAGCAAATCCACACTCTCCGACTCTTTTGCTGATGTGGACTCGGTTGGAACAGTCTTAGCAGGTTTTGTGGGAGGATCACATAGGATATGATTCTCAAGAGGTATGTCCTCTTCTTTGATTACTGCATCAGACTTTTCCGAATCAGTATCATCAGACTCATCATCAGAAGAATCAGTATCCTCAATCACAACTGGAGGATCCTGATTCTGTTCAGCAGTTACAAAAGTATCTGCTGACACATCTGAATCTGACGATACTTCTTTCTTGTATCCGAGCCCTGCTGCGAATTCCTCAACATCCAAAGGAACAGATGGCTCAAAGTGAGTCCTATACTCCTCATCAGGCAAGGCATCAAAATTGTTTCTCACGGGTGGTGGACATTTCTTGTAACCTATGCATGTGACATCCCGTTTCTCTTTCTGAACATCAATGATGTGATCCAACACATAGCTAGAACTCAAATAACTGTCTAACTTGAGTCGGATCGCCTCACTTTCTGTTTTAACATAAGCCATTTCTTTTTGCATAACCTCAAGACGAGTTATATAAAGGTTAATGTCAGTTTGTTTTCTGGAAACCATTTTAGTCAACTCAGTTTTATCTTTCTTTAACGTTTCAATCATTGACTTAAATTCCTTTTCATGGTTTTCATAAAACATATTGGCTTCAGTGCACTTTGAAAGATCAACGGTCAATTTCTGATTGTGAATGAATGTCACATCATATTTCTCTTGCAAAGCCTCGTGTTTGCTTTGCAATTCACACCACTTATCATTCACTAAGACATGTTTGTCTTGCAATTCAAACAAACTAGCTTGTAAAGCATCGTGTTTGCCTTGCAACTCAGACATGTTTGCTTCCAAATCAGCACATTTAACACGCAAACCATCACAGTTATTACAGCTAACAGAAGTGAGTTCACCGACACATACCTGACTTGATGAACTGTCGACATTCGCCATAAAGGCTGAATGGAGAGAAGACGAAGAATAAGCAGCTTGATCCACCAAAATAGATCTTCTTTGAATTCCTGCTGCAGTTTCTTCCAACAGCTCATCAATATTTGCAGCGATTGACGCACTTGATGCGTCATCCACATGATCATCGCCTGAAGCGGAGGACTCTTCATCTGAACTTCCACTGTACCCGGAGCTGTCTTCATCCTCAGAAGATTCACTACCATTGGTGGAAGATTCTCCACCACTGGTGTGCTTAAGATCATTAACCACTTCAGCAAAACAAGCTGTTCCATCAGGTGCATCACTTCCCAACTGGATTGACCAATCACAGCCTTCATCTACCTGAACCACAAGTGCCTGGTTGGCATTAGATGGTCCTGCTTGACTCTGGTTGTTGACAGGCACCAGTGTTCGCTCGTTGTTCCTTCCTTGGTTCTGATTTGCCCTGTTGCCTTGACCTCGGAAAGGATTCTGGTTCCCATGCTGAGATGGCCTTGTACATTCCCTTTTAAAATGACCACGTTCACCACAATTGAAACACTTGACGGCCTGTTTATCAAACCCATACTTGGTGTCTTTCTTGCTTTCCAAGCTGGTTCGGCCTGTTCTTTCCATGAAATCCTTTGCTCGCCTAACAGCACTGGCAAAGGCCCACTTAATATCCATCATTTCCATCTCCTCTTTATCAATCTGCTGATAGTCTTCTTGTGTCAGATTAATATTACCAATCTGACCTTCCACTAATCCACAGTATGCGCTCACCACAGTGTTTAGCAGCTCCATGTGTTCCTTTGCTACTTCCACACTGACTTTAGAAAAGCTTGAGGTGTCGAGCCGTACTGTATTTGGCTTTGATTGTTGACCAGCAGATGATGTACTTCCATAACAAGCTTGCTGTTGCTGTTGAGGAGGAAGTGGATTTCCGAATATATCAGTTGCTCTGATAGGTTGTTGGCTTTGCTGTTGTGGCACTGGTTGAGGAACTGGATTAAGCGGATTTCCATAAATGTCTGTTGTTGGAGGAGGAGTGCCATACAAGCTAGTGCTAGACACAAAAGCTGTTTGAAGTGGAGCGTGTGAAGACGGTTTTGTAGATGTGCTAGAAGCTCCATAATACATTTCCGGATTTTGTGGCACTTGAACTCTTTTGGCCTTGAGAGTTTCTTCCTGATTCTTGTTTTCCAGGAGTTGAGCAAAGTCACCGAAGTTTGTTGTATCCAAAGTGCCATTGTACTTCAGGATTTCTAAGAAATTATTCCATTGAGGTGGCAATGCATCTGCAAACTTCTTCACTATCTCTGCTGAAGTTGTTACAACCCCAGTATTTGCCAATTCAGTCAGCAAATGAGTATATCGACTTGTCAAATCTCCTAAAGATTCATTCTGCATACAAGTAAAACCATCGAACTCTTTCTTCAGCAATTCTTTTCTCAGTTGACGTGTCGCTTCATTTCCCACGCCCCTTGTTTTCAATGCGTCCCACAACCTCTTCGTTGTCTTGTGACTGACAAATTGATGATAAATATCTTTGCTCAATGCCTGAGTAAGAATGGCATATGCCTTCTTTTCTAAGTCATAGACCTTCTTCTGATCTTCCGTAAGATCAGCAAACGTAGCAGCAGATGAAGCGGCAACCTCTATCGTTTGATCAAAATCTGTGATGAAGCGCAACCACAGTTCTGTATTTTGACCAAGGACATATGTATGAAATCTGTCAAACCATCCCGGATATTCACTTAAATGCATCAACTTTGGAGGCCTATTCAAACTTCCCGTTTCACTTTCGCTTAGTAAAATGCTTTGAACACTTGGAGCTTGATTTGATACGAATGCCCATTGACCGGTCGATGTAGCATTAGCTTGCGAACCCGAATCCGGAGCTGGAGTACCAAAATACATCTCTGCATTTACCGGAACACCCCACATTGAATTCATTTTTGATCAGGAAAAATAATACCTGAAAATCACACCTCAAACAAACAGTCAAACCACAAATTGAGACCTTCTGTTTAAAAATAGACAAGTGTTTCAACGAAACTGTTTCACGGAACGGAATATTTTAATTTTTGACGAAACAGAAATTTGTTATGTGTGTGTTCGCCTTTAAAAAAAAAAAAAAAAAAAAAAAAAAAAACGAAACAGATTTTGTGAACTTGATTGACGAAACAAAAGCCCAAGATATCAAGTGACCCAAGACACTTGACGAAACAAATTTTTAATGTGGGCTTGTTTGCGAAACAAAGGGGCACTTATGGGCTCAACAGAATTTTCGGCCCAAGACTCAAAGCAAAGTCCAACACCTGTTTTGACGAAATGGTTTTTATTATTACTTTTTATTGTTCTTAAAGTTGACGAAACTGATTTATGTTTTGGGCTCCTAATTAATTGTTGACAAGATCTTGTGATACCAGTTGACTAAATAAACAAACTTGCAAAGTAATCTTATCTTTCTAACTTTCTGACATAAAGATGCTTTTGTCAAACCCACTTTCGGCTCACCAATTCCAAGTTACCAACCATATGATTATCTTACCAACTTGATAGGAAATAATAATATCTTAATTAGTTTCACAATTTTCAAAAACAAACAAGTTGATAAGTTATCTTTTAAGATCAAAAAGTTCAAACACCAAGAACACTTTGAATGAAGATGAACTCTATGAATTTCTGGAAAAACCGATGACCTTTCAAACACAATATTTTGGCTAAAAGTTTAATAAAAACCAACAAGTATCATGCAAACATGTGTAATAACATGGTTTTGATAAGAACAATCAGCAAAACAACAAGATTTGATCCGATTTTAAGATGTTTTCCAGAAAATATGAACTTTTAAAACCCGAAAAACAACCCGAAAACACCTCGGTTTTAACAAGGAGAAGAGCCAAGGCTCTGATACCACTTGTAGGTCCGGCTAGGGGAGGATCTAGTCGCCTAATCCTTGTGTACAAACCAACCCGGTTGTGCGGAATCCAACCGGGAAAGCAAACCGAGATCGAACACGACAATGATAAACACACGAGACTCAACGATTAACACCTCTTGTATTAATACGTATGAAAGGTTCAGTTACAAGCTCAATGTTTACAATGCTCTCTTGTAAACTCTCTCTAGTGTGTGTGTGTTCTGTGTGCTCTCCTGAAAGAAACAGATACATAACATGTCTATTTATACTCACAGACACATAACACTTGACGAATCAAAATATCAGTCGGCGAAATGGACTCAAATCGACGAAACAAGACTTGTTTCGTCGACCACCTTTCTTGATTCGTCATTTTTGGCTAAGGCCCAACAGTTGAGGCCCAGTGAATCTGATTGGTCCAAGTTCATTTGCCCATGCACGTTCATATTGGCAGTATCTTCATGAATTTGTATTTAGACAACATGAGTGACATCATCATGACATCATCATGATGATGTCATGATGATGTGGCGTTGGAAATAGGTTGCGGCTCTCCGTGCTTCGCGTGTCGAACTCTGGGGCGCACGACGGAGGAATGTCGTGACGTCGGGCTTGAGCCGAACCTAACCGGGTCGAACCGAACCAAGTCGCGTCGAGTCGAGTCGCGTCCACATATATGTATCAACAGTGGATCAAAATAGTTTTATTATTAGAATTTTATATTAGTTTTTAATTGAGTTGTAATTAGAGAATAATAAGGATCGTAATGAGTTGTATTACGTATCCTATGAAAACATCAAGTTAGTATTTCAAGGTTATGATTTTTGAGTTATTTTTCCTTGATAATATTAGTGGCAACATAGATTTATTCGGGATAAATTTGTGTTCCTGTGATTTCCAATATGATATCTGATACTTCTGAATTGGCATGATAGCACCAGTACTACCACACTTACAAGCTTCATAAAATAAAAAGAATTTTCATATAAACATCATCAAAGTCGTAATGAATGACTAAAGAAAGAGTTATTTCTTCAAACATGAACTTCATATTCAACACTAATTAGATCCTAGGGTTGTGAAAGTAAATCATGTGCCTTTTCCGCCTAAACATATATCTGCCTGGCCTATATGTTGCGTTAAACGCATCCTTAAAAAGAAAGTAGTACCTACTAAAGTAAATTTAAAAGATTCCAGTAGCACTTGAGCAGATTATATATGGAAATATGCTGTTATGATATAGAACGAAAAAGCTGGAAATGAAGGCAACGACAAGGGCGATTAAGGAGGTCAAAAGTGCTAGTTGACCGGCCATCCATCTTTGAAGTACTTTTTCCTTGTGTTGTTCATTGTGAGAAAGGATGATGAATAAGAATATGAGGATCGAACTTGTAGACAAGATAAAGGATAATGCAGCCGCTAGTATATAACAAATGAAAAGCTTGCCTTGGCGGAATATAGGAAATCCACTGTTCTGATCAAACCCACCAGGAATTGAATAAACTATTGAAAATCCTATGGTACATACAAGTGCAGCTACCACCATCGATTGATTAATTGTTCCATGTATCCACTGCATACCAAGAGCAATTTCCTTCTTGTGGCTCTCAATGAATACTTCTTCTGGTGTTCTGCCTGCTGCATTCCGCACTTGTCTACAAGGAGGAGGAAGTATATCCTTTACTTCCTACAAGACACATATAAAAGCATAAGATCATCCGCTAAATAAATTTGCAAGCTTCAAGAGATACACGTACAATCCATTAAACAAATCATTAGTCAACAAGTCATCACATTTTGATTAATGGTGTACATGCTATAGGTCTATAAGATATACTCGAACTTGTATACTTCCATTACAATCAAATGGGGTGGTACATTGCAATTTATAGGTAGTGACTGGTTGCCTCCAAACAATCACACCGTATAGTTTGGTGCCTAATTGTTGCCAATTCCTAACCGTTGTTACTACCCTAACGACATAGTCTAATTGCTGTTAGTAGAGATGGGCAGTTTATTAGTGGTTTGGCCCTCAAAAGAGCCAAATGTGCGGTTGAGCTGATGGGATGCCTCAAACACCTTCAGGACCCTCAGAGCGAACTCCTCCTGCTTCGTTTGTGTATGGGGATTGCTAAACTGCCGTTTGGGCTCAGAACGTGTCAGCCTTCTTATGTCGGGGAAGCCATCTCTGTTTTTGACAAGGGGCTTCGGAATGCGATCGAGGACATTGTTGTTTGTAGGGGTGCCTTTTTCGGGGACCTACAATGGAGGTTAGCTTCCCTCCCGACACATTTTGGGGGGCTTGGGATGTCACACCCCCAAAATCCACCTGCGGAGTACTACCGCTTGGAGGCGTGACTGACCAGGATCCAGCCACCAATCATATTGAACAAGCATATAAGTAGTTATAAAAATCCAACCAATATAATTGGTGTTCAAACAAAACATAGTTGAGTTGCAAGCGGAAGCATAAGTCTTAAATCAAAACATAAGTTTAATTGTTTCAAAGTTTAACATGGCACACAGTCGTCCATGTCCCACAACGATCCTCCTCCATGCAAGCTCCAGCTAAGTACCTATTGTCCTGCAAAGCATGTAGTAACGAGTCAACAACAAGTTGAGTGAGTTCACGGTTGGGTGTTCGTTTTAAGTTGTTTCGAAAACAGTTTCCTTTAGCTGGCATCCTGCCGTGGGGGTTACCCCATAGTTAAAAGCGTGATTTGTTTATTCCCGGTTACTCTGGCAATCCAGCCGTGGGGGCTACCCCGTGTTAGTTATCTGGCATTTCGGCCGTGGGGGCTACCCCATGTATATACTAGACTCGTTACCATATCGACTGCTGACTGTAGTCATGTTTAAGTGCCCTGAAACTGTCAATGTCTATCATCATTGACGTGCCCCAGATCCATTAGTTCACGCCCGTCCTCTGCGGCACGGTGTGAGGTTTGTCAGACCTAAATAGCGCTATCTAACTAATGACCCGCTCGCCATTGGCCCGGCGATTAAGTCGATACAAAAATGAGGGACTTCATGATAGAGTTTTGGTCTAGTACGAGTTGTCTGTCCGTGAGGACGAGGAATTACATTCCTGAACCATTGCTGTCCTACCCAAGGAGGACGAGGAACCCATGTTCCTTAACCCCAATTCCCGACCCCTGGGAATCCCATGCTTTGTAGAGGGTGTGAACTCACCTTGGTTTGCTCGGTAGATACACAGAAAAGTCAAACAAGTAGTATTGTGGTCACTCGCGTCCTATCATAGTTGTATCATACCAATCAGGTTCGTATGTTTCTAGCATAATGCATTCAAGTATCGTTCATGGCATACACGTTTAATCATGGCAGTTCAACAATATTCACGTTCAACAGTAACATATAAGGTCTGCGCATTAGGCCCAAGAGTCCGGCCCAATCAAATAAGCCCTAAATCATGCAAGTCCAATTCAGCACGCATATGTTGGTTTCGAGTCGCAACCAGGTGTTCTCGACTCGCAACCGGAGTCGCAATCATGGTTTCGGTTCATGCCGTTTTGGTCTCGAGTCGCAACCGGACTCGTAACTGTGGTTTCGAGTCATAAGGTTTGTGTGCTGATCACATGTGGTTTCGAGTCGCAACCAGGTGTTTGCGACTCGCAACCGATGTCGCAACCGGGGGTCTCGACTCATCATGTGGTGGTCTCGAGTCGCAACTGGAAGTTTCGGTTGGACAACTGCTGATTCGGTACAGTGTACTATCCAATAGAAATTCTATTTCATGAAACAGTTTGTACTATCCACTTAAACATGTTTATTTGTCTAACAATTTACCAAATTGGATCAAACATATCAGTTTTCAAATATTCAAAGCATGTTCATATCATATTCATCATGTTCTTCATATGTTCATCAATATTCATATAAACTTTAACCCAACAAGAATCATGATCAACAACCTATCAATACTAATATGCACCCTATGGTATCTACACAAAGAATCGTCCTAATCGTGCACATACCACAGCCGATTACAAGCATACGGTTTCCATTCATAAATCATTCCAACTTGTACCAACATCCAAACCATATGAAGCCGATAACACTCATACATAAGCACACATTATACATCCTAACATAACCAACACATTATCATGTAATCATCATTAACCGAATGTAAACACATAACATAAAACATTTATGAATCGACTACTTGAACACTAATTCATCATGTATTGTAGACTAGTCCTTGTGTAACATCATGTAAGTCACAACATCATCAAGCATACAACTAACTAGTTAAATCATATCATCCACACTATCATTTAACAATAAACATCATAAGGACACTAACCGGTTGAGTTTTCAAGGGAGGTCTTAGGCTTGAATCCGAGAGCTCCTAGTGGTCACCGGTTTGATCCAAGAGTGAGGGAGGAGGGTGTTGTGGCTTAGAGTTTTAGTGGGGGAGAAGGAGAGTGTGTGTGTGGGTGAGTGTAGGTTGCTCAAAAGTGGTGATGTTGGCTATCCATATGGGTTAAATACTAGTTCCAAGTAATGCACCCTAATGGGCTTTCGAAATAGGCTAAGTGTGTATGTGTGGCCCAACCGGCCCATAAGTCATTGTTCACTCGAGACCACATGGTCTCGAGTCGGGTTCTTGTTGTCTCGGTTCATATACATACTCGCATACATACAATCACAAACATAATCATATAAGTTCACATATATCATTCATTAATTCATCAATTTAGTTAGTCACTTAGTGTTCAAACGTACAACGAAAGGTTCTAAATTTCGAGTTGTCACATGGGATTTGCTCAGCTGAGGATGCCTCTTCCTACGCTTTTGTGTCTTCAAGGGCCCAATCTTGGGTTCTTCAAGACCACATCCTTCGCGAATGTGGCGGTGAGCTGTTGAACTCTGATTACAAGGGTGCGTTGGAAAATCTGCATAGTTCTCTTCCCGATCTTGATCTTGGCGGTTTCTACATTAAAGACACCGCCCCCATTAAAGCCTAGAAAATTCTGGTGAATGCCTTATATGGCGAAATCGTCAAGACAGTTGAAGAGAAGTTTGCCTTTTCCCCTCGCCAGCGAGCCGTGTTTGAGTGTTTGCGAGCCCCCCATGCTTAGGATTTCCTGTCTGTTGTTCCCATCGAAGGTTTAGGGCAATGTATGTAGGGTGTTGAATACCGGGCTATCCTCAAGTACCGTTTAATGATACCTCTTTTCCCAGTTGATGACCCGTGTCCTGTATGTCGGAAGTGTTGCTTGGATTCTTTTGGGGAGCAAACAGTCCATTGCAAAGAATTACCGGGCTTTAAATATCGACATGATTTCGTTCAAGATGTGTTGTATGATGTCATTAAACGAGCAGGGATCTCGGCAAAAAAGGAAGCTCCGGTGAACTTCTTGACTGATCTATTAGAAGGGAGATCTACGCTACGGCCCGATGACATTCTTGTTTTTGGATGGGAAGGAGGGAAACACGCGTGTGTCGATTTGACAGGTGTGTCCCCCTCGTTGGGCTAAGGGACCACGAGTTTGTGGCGGGACAGGCGATAACTAAGGCAGAGGCGGGCAAAGTAGGTAAACACGAAAAAGCTTGCATCGAGAATCAGCACGTGTTCGTCCTGTTCGCTTTCGATACATTTCGCGCTCTCGCCCCTGACGCGGTGCGGTTCCTAAAGCGGGTTCAACAGGTGGTAAGCAGTAACACCGCACATGTTAAGGGGCAGAATTTTGTGTTTAGCAGGGTAGGGTTTGCTATTCAAAAAGGGGTAGCGGCGCACCTTGTTGCTCGTCTACCTGCCATTAGTTTGAAATTGTATTGAGTTTGTTTATAATTATTTATATTTAATTGAACATACACTAATTTCAATTACAGACCTATAAGTTTAAGATAATGAATAAACTTTAAGATAAATATAAGTTTTTCAATGCTAAGTTTTATTTCCAACACATGCACAAGTATATAATCACAGGGTATTCTGGATGTTCACCAGAAATATAATTTACTTTTTTATACTATTGGATATATTACTAAGAATATTATTATACAAGTATACGAATAACCTAATTACTAAATTAAATTGTTGACAAAATAACAAATTACAAACAAATGGCAGGTAAACGGGCAACAAGTTGCGCCGCAAAGCCCTTCAGAATTGAAAAACCGATCCTAATAAAGACAAAGCTACTCTTAAGGGTCGAGAAATTACTATTCACGACCCGCTGCACCAGGTTTAGGAATTCCACGGCCTCAGGGGCAAGGGCACCAAATGTATCAACAGCAAATGGGATAAACACGTGTTGATTCTCTAAACCAGCTTTCTCGTGTTTGGTGACCTTACCTGATTCCGCATTCAACGCTGTCTGGCCAACAACAAACCCATTATCCATGAGCCCAACAAGAGGGGAAACTCCTGTAAGGTCCACACAAGCATGTTTTCCCCTAGCCCACCAAACACAAGAATATCATATGGCCGAAGAGTAGACCTCCCATCAAGTGGATCCGTTAGAAAGTTCACGAGAGCCGGCGTTTTTGCCGAAATCCCTAACCAAATCATGCATGTATTTAAACCCAGGTAACTCTTTGCAATGGACCGCATGCTCGCCAAAAGTATCTAAACAAACCTTATGACAAACTGGGCAGAACTTATCAATCGGAAACAGAGGGATTATTAGCCGGTACTTAAGAATTCCTCGGTATTCTACTGCCGACATGTGTTGGCCCAGTCCTTCAATGGGAATGACTGTTAGGAATTCCTGAGCATGAGGAGCCCGAAGACATTCAAACACGGCTTTCTGATGAGGGGATATACCAAACTTCTCTCACAAACTCTGGACAATTCTACTATATAGGGCACTCGCCAAAGCATTTTGGGCTTTAGGGGACGGTGTTCTTATTAGAGAAACCATCAAGATCAAAATTAGGAAGGGACATGTGCATGCAATTCAACACATACACACACACACATAATCATAATCTAACCCAACAATACCACAATCCCAAAGAATGTGGTCCTGCAAACTCCAAGATTGCACCCCCAAGGCCACGAAAGCATATGTAGATACATCCTCAGCTGTACATAAACCCAAACCCCCAAAACGGGCCGGAAGGGATGCAAGCCTCCATTGAAGATCCCCGAAAAACAGACCCCCGCAAACCAGAATATCCTGGATCGCTCTTCGAAGGCATTTGTCAAAAACCAAAAGTACCTCCCCAACAAACGTAGGTTGGCATGTTATAAGCTATGCAGTTAATATCGGTGATATATCGGTGAGATATCAGTTATATCGGTCGTATCGGTCCCCTAGTAAAATATCGGTGTCTAATATCGGTCAGAATAGCGGTACCTATATTATCGGCGATATTGACCGATATAACCTATATCTCACCGATATTTGACCGATATAACCGATATATCACCGATATTTGACCGATATAACCGATATATCACTGAATTATTATTGTTAAATTGCTATATATGTAAATTTTGCATTATATTAAAATTACCGATATCCCACCGATATCTCACCGAGATAACCTATATCTCGAATATCGGTCCTTGACCGATATCCGATATTTTACCGCATTAACTACATAGGTTATAAGGCCTAACAACAATTTAGCAACACCCATGCAGGAGCGCAGCAAGGGGAGCACGCATTGAGGGTCCCACAGAAGTGGAATATAGCTCATCAGATCCACTGCACAAGATGCCCTTTTCACGACCAACCTATTGATAAAACCTGCATCTCCACTAACAGCGCCCCCTAGGAGTTTCACACCCAACACCGACCTTCCAACCCCACTAGAAAACAAACCCTCTTGCATCTTAAATCCATAGCACGATGGCCAAAAATCTTATGTTTTCTTGAAGTTAAGTTGAAGCCTTAGCCCTTTAGACCTGATGAATTCTAAAGCTTTTGCAACCTCTTTAGCATCTCCTATAATCGTACCATCATCCAAGTACAAAGCATGGAAGAGTAACTTGCATCTATCTCGTATCTGGTGAATGAGGGGATGCAAAACTAAGACAAATAGAGAGACCCCAAAGGGTCTCTCCGCTGAACCCTGGTCGTGGACCAAATATGATCGTCTCCAACATATAATCTAGTTGGCTGTCCTATAGAAAATCCACGCATAAGAAAATGGACGGACATCCATGCATAAGAAAATGGACGGACAACGGGTCTGAACCTCTAAAAAGAGGACAGTTCTATCCACCATGTTGAAAGCATTAGAGAAATCAACAGTAATCATGGCCAACGACCCATCCGAGTAGAACGCGTTTAACACTACGTCAAAAAATGCCTATAGCCACACGAGAAAAGTGTGGCCATACGTCTTTCGCCACACTTTTTTTTTCCAGCTCAAGTGTGACCAAAGGTCGAGTCATCGTAGGTATCATACGGCCACATTCACATTTAGTGGCCGTAGAAACTTAAAAGTGTGGCTAAACGGTACCATTATTTCTTGTTGAATTTATCATTTACATTAAGTGTGGCTAAAGGATAGCAACGGCTACATGAATTTACCGTAAGTGTGGTTGTTTATATTATATAGTCACTTAAAAGTTTGTTTTAGTCTCATCAATTAAAACAAAACGTGGCAAAAAGGGTTGTTGGAATCAAGCATTTAATCGATTAAGTGTGACTAAAGGGTAGCAAAGGCCACATGAATTCACTGTAAGTGTGGCTATTTTATGATTTAGCCGCATGAGTTTACTAAGAGTGTGGCTAAAAACTATTTCTAGACACACAAAACAATTTTGTAATTTTAAATGTGACTATTGTCTAACCTTTTGTCACACATATTTTTTTTCCTAATGACATTTCCTATTATTCTGTCACACAAAAATAAAATACAAACTAAGTGACATAGTGTGGCTAATGGTTATGTAAAGTCACATATAGTTTTGTAAGTTTAAGTGTGACTATTGTCTAACCTTTGGTCACACATATTTGTTTTTCCTATGACATTTGTAATCATCTCGTCACACAATAAAAACAAAGTTATGATGGTGTGGCTATTGTCTAATATTTGGTCACACATATTTGTTTTTCCCATGACATTTGCTATCATTCTGTCACACAAACAAAAAACAAAGTGACGAAAGTGTGGCTAATGGTTATGTATGGTCACATTAAACTTTGTAATTTTAAGTGTGGCTATTGTCTAAACTTTGGCCACATATAATTTTATTTTCCCATGACATTTGGTATCATTCCGTAACACAACAAATAACAAAGTAACTATAGCGTGGCTAACGGTTATTTATAGTCACACGTAATTTTAAGTGTGACTATTGTCTAACCTTTAGTCACACATAATTTTCTTTTCCCGTGGCGTTTGGTATCAATTTGTCACACAATAAAAAACAAAGTAACCATGACGTGGCTAATGGTTATTTATAGCCACACGAAATTTTGTAATTTTAATAGTGACTATTATCTAACATTTGGTCACACGTGTTTATTACGGTTCTATGTGGCCATTTTCGGGTAATTACCCATTTTATTTTCATTTTTTTGGTAAAATAAAAAAGGTAGTAAACATAAAATAATTTATAAAACAAATGATATTAACAATAATAACCAAAAATCCATACATAACATTTCAATTTAAATACCAATGAAAGACATAACTTCTAATCAAAACCTATCTACAAAAGTTGCAAAGGAAAATAAATGTACACAAAGACTAAGAGGTGTTTGTAGACTGTCTTCTTCAAGTCCATATATACTCACTGCTTTTGGACTTCAAAGTGCTGCAAATTTGCATTCGTGGACTGGTGGCCACCTTGCTGGTGTTGTGGTTAAAGGTTTTGATATGTTATACAATGGTCACATTAATAATAAAATGTGTGGTTAAAGGTTTTGAGTTGTTATACAATGGCCATGTTAATAATAAATTGTGTGGCTAAAAGTGTATTAAAATATTATAAATGATCTTTAGCCACACATTTAATCAAAATTGTGGCAAGCCTGTTTTGGAAAAAGTGTGGCTAAAGCCTAGTTTTGACGTAGTGTAAGAACCTGTTCGCGCTATGGAGCACAACCTCAGCCCCACTAGGAATACCCACCCCAAATGGAAAATCAGCGAGATATTTAGAAATCACCCTCCCGACACCCCTTATAGCCACCTTAGAGACTAACCTCCTCGAAATTGCGCCCACGGCTATAGGCCTAATCCCGTTGTTCTGTTTAAGTAAAGGGGTGGGGGGCAGAAGCAATAAACTCCGCCAAGACCCTACCACACCTCCTACCCAAGCACAAGTTAACCACCTTAGAAATAGCCATAAGCACCCTATCAGCGATCGCTGACCCCTCTCCACAAAGAGCATCCAAATGTGTTGGCCCTCAACCCATCCCTCCCGCAAGAGGTCCCTTCAGGGAAAGATTTAATGCACCCAAGCGTGTTATCAACATCCAAAGTAAAGGGTGGCTCCGATAGTAAGGACCCATGCATAGCCGAATGAAGGAAGGACATGATGTTTAGCCACCAACGCTTTCATAGTATTCTCACCAAGAGGTGCAACCCGCGAAGAACATAAAACTTTAATCGCCATAGTGAAGTAGCCATCTGCAACTTTCCGTAAACATTGCTTCACATTGGTGCCCACCCTAGAATTATCGGACCCATGGGAAGCTCACCAGGGCGCGATACCACCTCTGAGGGTTGGGAAAAAATTATAGGATGAGTTTAGCAAAACCATCCCCATTGCCCGAATACTAAGACATTGTAAGGACTTCCTATTCCCCGACTTACGCTCCTGACGGTTAGATGGCCTAAAAACCCGCAACGTGGCAGCAACAATAGTCTCACCCATGCCTCAACAGATTCTAGCGTAGCCACCACCTTGCACAAAGATGTCGTTAAGGCCTAGGAAAAGGCCATGCGGCAGCTATGAGGGATGCTCTTAACTGTTTTGATAGGAAGAGAGAAGACACGATTAACCAGACCCACATCCACCCCATACCTCCCAAAGGAACAATTTCCTTTCCAACATGTGGCATAGGAATCCCCACAATAAACTCCTCCGCATTTCCCGCAACAAACTTCAACCCTGCCAGAATCCGGCATAGGAATCTACTTTCGGTGTTCCAAATCCGGCATGTGGCATAGGAATCTACTTTCGGTGTTCCAAATGCGGCATCAACTTCTTTATCACATCTAAAACCCTGATAGAAACTATTGGTCTAAACCAAAGTGCTGACTTTTGTAAACAACTGTTGTAGTCACATGGAACGCGATACGCCCCGGTACGCGGTATGAAAACCGGTACGCAATTCGGGCCTTTCTAAAAATCGGTACGTTGGGGGGTAGGTTCATTTGAGAACGCTAATTCGGTACGTGGTACGGTGTATCCTATGGTGTACCACTGTAGTCTGGTACACATATCATGTATATAAAAAAATAGAATAGATCTTTCATTAAGTTTTCAAAAATATTATCAAAATTTAAAACAGAAACTTCATAAAATAAAATTTATAATCAAAACATAAATTTCATACAACTCAATCTTACCGAAAGCCATTTGATAATTGCTTATTGTTTTGTTTTTGTAATTTGCTGAATTGAATTGAAATATTGTGTGTTAGATTGATTGTTACAGCAGGTATTTATAGTTATCATGGAATGGGTAATAATTAAAGTGTGTTAATTGTAGTGTGAAAAGTTAATGGCGGGAAAAAATGTTCACTTACCTCTGTTATATAAAAAGCGGGAAAAGGTTAATGGCTTTTCAAATTTCGGTACATGAATCTAGCCATAGCGGAAAAGGTTAATGTATTTACCGATTGGAACACTATTATAGTACACAATCGGGAACGATCCAATTTAGCGATCCGGTACGCGTACCAGATGCGATTGGGACGACTCTGTACCGCGATTCCGTATGACTGATCTGGTACGCGATACACAGGTCTTTTAGCGTTTCCTGTGACTACGGTTTAAACGACTTTATTATTCAATCTGTTGTACTAAACAACTGATATTCAGCCTTAAAACAACTACTTTCTTATACACATTTCATCGAACACCTGGCATGCACCTTTCAATAACTAGTTTCTCAGTGAAATTAAAACCACAAATGTTGCCCAAACGCAGGATTGATTCACAAGAAAAGGTAGAAGTAGATTTTGGTTCAATTTATCTTCAATCATTTAAGATATTGAAGAAAAATTACCTCAATCATTGCGGCGCAGAAGCAAATAACAAAGTGAATTAAAAACTTGACTTTTGGTGTTTGTGTGATTATTGGAGATGACGAGGAGATCGTTGAATTGAGTGAACAATTGTTTCTGCATTTTCTTAATGGAACAATTGAGTGGATTGATTCAACGAATTAGAGGTGAAAAGTTTCCAAAAATATCTTGTTACAATGACAAGGATTGGTCTTCAATTATATGGTTGGAAAGCAAAAAACAGGACCAATGAACAATAAGGGCATGTTTGGCTAAGCTTTTTAGAACAACTTATTGACTTATTGGCTTTTTGAAAAGTCATAAGCTGTAAAATGATGTTTGGCAATGAGGGTGTATGTGAGGGAGAAAAGCCAATAAGTCAATAAGTCACTCAATCCTGACTTTTCCAAAAAGCCAATAAGTCAATAAGTTGTTTTAAAAAGCTTAGCCAAACATGCCCTGGCTATAACACCAACAACCTAGTGGTTTTCAGTTAAGTCCCTAACAGGACAAGGAAGAAACGTGTGTGAACATGCTTAACAACGACCTTCAAAAGCAGTGAAAAAGATTACCTTGTACCAAATATATTCACAAAGAGTTTCATAAGGAGTAGTCTCTGTCACTTTATAAGCAGTTTTCTGCGGAATCTTTCCAGCCATATGCAGAAGATTATTGCCTTGGTTGTCTGTGATAGGAGTTATGAAATCCATCATTGGGCCAATATCGTATAATAGATTGTAGACATCATGATGACGATGAGCAACAGCAATGTGAAACATAGTTTGACCATCATCATTTCTCTGCCATATAATATCAGGATACTCTCTAATCAGCTCAACCAAAAAGTTTGTGTTGTTCATTTCTGCAGCAATAGATAGAATTTGAGAAGGGTGTTTTTCCAATCCGTGATACTGAATCATCGGGCCTCTTAGTATTTCATCAATAACATCCTTCGGCTTTTCAGCTATCCTTTTCAAAAGTAATCTTAGTAATAGTGTGGCACTGCTTTCTTTCGAGGCAGCATTCACCAAAACTGCAAGTATAAATCATTAAGAAACAAAGTAGTTTGAGGAACCAAAATCCAATACATACACAATTACTTGAAGACTATATATAGCAATAAGACATCAATGGACGGTATTGAATTTTCATTTAAGAATGCTTACGTGATTTGATCTGACTGGTCATAGTCCAACTTCTAGTTTCATGAAATGCAACAGGTTTTTGAGCTAATATATGCAGCGCATTCCATAAATACTTATCTTCGGGAAGTTCTAAATTGTCCTTCAATATTTGTATCGCAACATCTACAAAAGGTTTGACAATCACTTGAATGAGTTGATGTTCCATTAAAAAGTAACTAAAATCGAGAATATATTATTGAACCCTCTCATAAAAGACAATATGAATATTTTACAAGGGACACTTGCATACCAAAGATGTTCCCCTCGATGCATTTCAACAAAACCTCATTCCTGTGGTCATTTGTCCAACCATGACCCTTCATTCTATCACGGTGATAGAGAAAAGTCACCATCTCATGCTTTCCGTGAAAAGCAGCCAGAGAGAGTGGCATCATGTTCTCCATATCCAAAATGAAAGGCAGTGCGGGATTCTTCTGAACCATAATTTCAGCCATACCAACATTTCCTGAAATAGCTGCTAAACAAAAGGCGGTACGACCATCTCCATTCTGCAGTTCCAAGTCTTCCGGACTCATCATGCTCACAAGATAACTCACAAACTCGGTGTGTCGGCTAATTATTGCAACGTGCAGTGGTGTTTCCATGTAT
>JARYGA010042124.1:0-43613 GCA_030545235.1 Helianthus tuberosus | reverse complement strand
AAAATTCATAACTATTAATATAAAAGCCATAAAATCAGTTTTCTCACTTTAATAAATTGGTAAATATTAGTTGAACATGTCTAAACATGTTCAACCCGACAATTCTAAGTTTAGGCTCGGTTTGGAACCGAAAGCCGCAAAAGTTGACTTTTGCTTTGACTTTCAGTTCTGACCCGATTTAGCTTAGTTTAGATATTCCTTAGAGCTCTATTCGGACCAAGTTATAGATTAGTGTAACCCTCTGAGGTTATACAACTTGGTTCCTTAGTTATCCGATTCATATGCATGTTTCCGTCATATGCTTAAATGTTGACTATTATGCCTATATGACCTTAAAATGATATTTTTGTAAATGTAAAAGAATAGAAACCTTTATTACTGATTTATAAACTTGCCCTAAAAATTTGACATCAGTTTGAGGTCTAGATTATGAGTTATGCTCATTAGCGTAAATGAAAAGCTATTTATTAATTAAACGGCGTAATTAGCGTATAGCCTATCTAACCCAATTTTTAATACCAAACTTTTACCTACTGATATAAAATAATATTTTGGGATATTTGAAGATTTTTATTTATTTTTAGGCTGAGCATAACATAGGGTTCTAGCTTCGATTCGGTTATTGTCGGTTTTGCACTTTTGGCCTATAAAATGAGTTTTACAAATCATTTTGATACCAAACCTTTTTCTACTGATTTTATATGATAAGTAAAATATTTTAAGCCTTCTGGAAGAATAAAAATATCAGCTTTTCTTATAAAACCCGGAAATCGCTTAAAACCGTCTTTTTACGTGTTTTTAAAGCATAGTATGTATTAAAATTATTTTAAATATATAGGACTTGATACCTACTGATATTTTTAGTAAATTTTTATACTTTAACAGTAAGCAAAAGTTTTAAACTCAGATTTCCAAATTTGACCTTTAAACCTTACGTGAAATTACCAAAATGCCCTTTCGGTGCATAGTTTGGTTATAAATGGTAAATTTCACATATATGTAATACCCTACTGATATAACTTATTAAATTAAGTATTTTTACTGATTATATCATACCTAAACCTCAGATTAATATTTAAACTCTTTTATAACCTTTAAAATGACCAAAATGCCCCTACGGGGCATAGTTTGAGTTTAAATTCTTTTTGGGCATAATGGAAGGCATCCTACTGATATCACAACATATTTAAGGCATATTAACTTAGGAAACATGTTCATGACTCATTTTGTTACCCGTTCCGCACTTTTCGCGTTCGTATCGGTTTATGTTACTAGTTTGCATAAATTAGCCGAAACGGGTCAAAGCTTATCATTTTTATCTCAAAATCCAGAATGTGTTTAGTTTACCCATATTAAAAAAGTATATAAACTTGTCGGGTCTAAATCACATTCTCATCCGGTCTTCGCTTAATCTTGCGTCTGAACATTATATCCTCCTTTAAAACTAACCGGTCTAAGCATAGGCTTAATTAAGACCCGTTAGGAATCTAATAGGTTATTAAAAACCTTCGTTCCAGATTTAGAAGTGCAGTAAAAGCTATCTGCATTTGCTGATTGAATACGGTTGAGATAAATTGAATAATTTGCTCAGGTAAATACTTTTAACTTATTTTCCCTTATACGGGCTTGGGGTACGGTATATAAAATACCGCTTGGTCGGGCATTGAATTTTTGATCGTATGAGGGTTAATTTATTGATATGACCCGTTTAAATTGTTTTGTTTGCTTAAAACCTTTGGGGGGTTAATGACCATGTCCCGGATATCTTTGGCATCATTCATAAAAATGGCCACGACCTAAGCACGGGGTGTAGGCCTACACCCGCCTGTGCCTATATAAATAATAAGGTATAACAGCCGGTTTCGAGAATAACTTGCCGCGGGACTATATCATGTGGTGTGTCTATTAATCTCTAACCCGGTGTCAATCCTGGCTACTGAACGTATAATAAACATGTAATTCTTTTACAAGTTTATATATAAATAATTATCCTAAGTTATAAAAAGTTTTGTGCCATGTGCATTCAAATCAATTTTCTAAAACATTTTCAAAACGAGTCAGTTAATTGTATTTACTGACGTATTTTCCAAAAAGGCTAGGTGCAGGTACTAGACGGAATAGGCTGGTACTCCTAGCATCAATAAAGAGTCTTGCAAGCTTAGATGTTAAAGTTTGTTGAACAATTATCTTTTAGTTGATCCACCTGTGGATCCTTTACATTCTGTTTGTAATACTTTGATATTACCTTTCATTCGGTTTGTAATGTGATTCATCTTTTGCTTCCGCTGTGCATTTAAAATTTGTGTTGTTTGACTATGATGATATCAACTACGTCACGATACTCCCCACCGGGCCCACCGGTAATATGTGGAAATATCGGGGTGTGAGAATTCTAGTTCAAATGATTATGCTTGTATTTTTTGTGTTATGTTTTTTATGTACTTTGTATTCAATCATAATAAAGTTATAAATTTTACTAATTTACATTTGAATGCTAGTTCAATTCAGTATAATTCAATGTTAAAGACGTTTCAACAGCCAATTAATTCGTTCAACAGCCAATTAAGACGTTTGAATTTTAGTTCAAAAAAAATTAAAAATTACATTACCGAGAATCGTTATGTTAAGACGTTTAAGACGTTTGAATTAAAAAATATTATTAAATTAAATATTCATTTAACCAACCCCACTATATATACCCCTAAACACAAACAAACACACACGCCGTTCTTCTTCTTCTTCTACTTTCGTTGTTCAACGTTTACAAGCAGACGCGGTTATGTTTTTGTAGACATGGCTTCTTCGTCGTGGTCCGAAGTTGAGGACATTGCATTGGTGGAGGCTTGGGAGAGGAGGTGTATACCAATCCTCCTCGTCAAGGTCAGGGGGGTCTATGGGTGCGTGTGCAACAATATTTTGCACAACTCCGTGGTCCGGACCACGGCCGCACCGTTGACGCCTTATCTTCAAGGTTTCGGGTTATACGGTTGGACTGTAAGAAGTTCGAGGATTACTACACATCTGCGGAGGATTTATCCCAGGGCCTTAGCGAGGAGGACATCAAGGCGGTTGCCCTCATCAACTACCGCCACGATGAAGGACATGATTTCGAACATGTCGCACAGTGGGAAACGATTAGGGTTTGGATTTAGATGTTTGTATTTTTTATTTTTTTTGAATGTAATGTTTTTTTTTATATTTTTTTAACGTAATGTTTAGCTAGTATGTATTTTCTTTTTTAATATAATAATATTTTATATTTTCTTTAATTGTTTACGGGTTTGGGCTTACGGGGTTGGGCTTACACCCAATAATGTTAATGTTAAAAATAATAACAAGTTTAAGTTATGTTATAATAAATATTTATTAAAACTGTATAACAATTTTAAATTATAAATTAAAAATATTTATTTTGTTAAAATAATTAATTAAAGTAAATAACGTGTATAAATAAAATTAAAATAAACTTAAGTTTTTGAATATGTTTGTTTTAAATAATATAGTTTAATATAACGAGTATATAAATACAATATAAGTTCAAGATATATCAGCTCCGAGACGGAGGATAAACTGGTTAAGACATTTAGGTTATACACGAGTGGAGCCGGTTCGAGTCTCACTAAGGGCCAGTTCTTTAAAGAAGACCCCCTTTTTCATATTTTTAAGTTTTTGATTTTAGATGTTTTTTTTTTATGAATTTAATGTTTTTTTTTTCTCTTTTTATATTTTCTTTTCTTTTAATGTAATGTTTAGTATGTATTTTCTTTTTTTAATATAATAATGTTTTATATTTTCTTTAACTGTTTACGGGTTTGGGCTTACGGGGTTGGGCTTACGGGTTTGGGCTTACGGGGTTGGGCTTACGGGGTTGGGCTTACGGGGTTGGGCTTACGGGTTTGGGCTTATGGGTTTCGGCTTACACCCAATAATGTTAATGTTAAAATTAACAAGTTTAAGTTATGTTATAATAAATATTTGTTAAAACTGTATAACAAGTTTAAATTATAAATTATAAATATTTATTTTGTTAAAATAATTAATTAAAATAAATAACGTGTATAAATAAAATTAAAATAAACTTAAGTTTTTCAGTATGTTTGTTTTAAATAATATAGTTTAATATAACGAGTATATAAATACAATATAAGTTCAAGTTATATCAGCTCCGAGATGGAGGATAAACTGGTTAAGACGTTTAGGTTATACACGAGTGGCGCGGGTTCGAATCTCACTAAGGGCCGGTTCTTTAAAGAAGACCCCTTTTTTCATATTTTTTAGTTTTTGAATATGTTTGTTTGAAATAATATAGTTTAATACAACGAGTATATAAATACAATATAACTTCAACTTATATCAGCTCCGGACGGAGGATAAACTGGATAAGACGTTTAGGTTATACACGAGTTGCGCGGGTTCGAATCTCACTAAGGGCCGGTTCTTTAAAGAAGACCCCCTTTTTCATATTTTTAAGTTTTTGAATATGTTTGTTTAAAATAATATAGTTTAATATAACGAGTATATAAATACAATATAACTTCAACTTATATCAGCTCCAGACGGAGGATAAACTGGTTAAGACGTTTAGGTTATACACGAGTTGCGCGGGTTCGGATCTCACTAAGGGCCGGTTCTTTAAAGAAGACCCCCTTTTTCATATTTTTAAGTTTTTGAATATGTTTGTTTGAAATAATATAGTTTAATATAACGAGTATATAAATACAATATAACTTCAACTTATATCAGCTCCGGACGGAGGATAAACTGGTTAAGACGTTTAGGTTATACACTAGTTGCGCGGGTTCGAATCTCACTAAGGGCCGGTTCTTTAAAGAAGACCCCCTTTTTCATATTTTTAAGTTTTTGAATATGTTTGTTTGAAATAATATAGTTTAATATAACGAGTATATAAATACAATATAACTTCAAGTTATATCAGCTCCGGACGGAGGATAACCTGGTTAAGACGTTTAGGTTATACATGAGTGGCGCGGGTTCGAGTCTCAGGGCCGGTTCTTTAAAGAAGACCCCCTTTTTAAGATTTGATTTCAAAATTACATTTTTGGTCCCTGTACTAACATATTTTTCATATTTATAAGTTTCTAAATATTGACTTTTAAACAATAATAACTTTAAATTACCAAAGTTATTACATCCTAAAAAACGATACAAGATAAATTTATATAACATCCTAAAAACGCTAGCTAAATATAATTTTTCAAAGTTTCAAACACTGAAATGTGTTCAAAGTCCTTGCCATAAATTATTGCGTAGTCTAGCAGGGCTTCTTCGATGACCTCTTCTTCAGCCAGGTTGTTGTGCCAATTTTTTTTAACGTTCTTGTACCTTCCTAAGAAACGGCTACATTTGAAGCGTAGGAAAGCACACCGAGTGTTGACATCATTGGCGCTACGGGTCGTTTGTTGCACGTGAATGCAGAAATAGTTCATAACCTGACTGCAGTCAGGTTCACCAAAAAATCTTGAAACAGCAATCACATGCCCACAAGGTAGACCAGAAACTTGCCAGACACGGCAGCTGCATGAACGATTCAAAAAATCAACTAAACCCCTTTTCCCACCGTCTTCAACAAGAAAACTGTTTTCCCCCGATACCTGCAACAGTCCAGGTTCTAGACCCTTCAATTTTCTATAAAATTTTCTTCTGTGCCCACTGAGTCAGTGAGTGGCTCTCCTGCATGCCCTGCAGTCGACGGTCATAAAACCATTTTTGTACGGACTCGTGGAAGAATTCGATAAGTTGCGTTATCGGCATCTTACGCGAGAATCTAGACAAAGAGTTAATAGACTCCGCACTATTAGATGTCATATAGTGGTATCGATTGTCGGGACAATGAGCTCTTGCCCATCCACCAAACCCAATATTTGTTAAAACACGGCGTATTCTAGGAACGGCAAGACACAAAGCAGTGAATGACTTGTTAAAGTCAGACATCCGATAAGATTTACATGTCTTCCACCATAGTGCCTCGTATTCTTTTTTTTAGACGACGGAAAACGTAAATTCATCATTAAATGACGACAACACAACCCGTGGTAAACACGTGGAAACACGATTCTAACACCTACATGTATAGAATTCACCCTATCCGAAATGATCGCCATATCTACTATTTCACCAACACACTTTCTAAGCTTTGAGAGAAACCATGTCCAAGATTCACCATCCTCTGATTTTCCTATGCCATAAGCAATTGGTAAAATCTGATTATTTCCATCCATGGCCACTGCTAAAAACAACGTCCCTTTAAATTCACCCTTTAGGTGTGCCGCATCAATGATAACGACCGGTCTTAGATTAAACATAAAGCTACGAATCTGAAAATTAATGATAACAAAATAAGATCAAACCCATGTTATTCTAAAAAAATAAGAACAAGTACAAACGAAAAGGTGTAACTTACCGCAGCACCTAACGCAACAAAAACCATTTCAAAATGACTCTGCTCATCAACCAAGATGTGAGTAACGCTTCCAGGATTTGCAAGCTTCAAATTGTAACAGTATATTAGTAGTTCGGCAAAAGAGTCTCGGGTTGTTCCTTGTAGAAGTTCAAGTGCATGGATTTTACCACGCCAAGCTTGAAGGTTTGTTATCTCAACCTCGAACCTTTGTCTAAAATCTTTGACAATCTCTTTCGCTCGATATATCCTACCACTGTCTTTTAGTTGTTCCTTTAAAAAGTGATCCAAAACCTTTGGGTTAGCCTGACAGAAATGTGGGTGTGTTTGCGTCTTCGAACAGGCGTGTCTATCATTCATATGTTTAACAAAAAAATAAACTACCACCAGGAATAGCATATGCCTTAAATCGCCATTCACAACCATCACCCATGCATGACACTTCATACCGTGTCTTAGATGATCTATCAACTTTAAACTCGAAATGATCTAACAAACATTTCTTTCCCAACTCAAGCTTCATCTCTTCTTTGTTATTGAATATATGACCGGCCTCAAACACTATAGATGAAGAAGCTGATTCGTTGTTAGACGTGGATGATTTTTCAAAATTATTTTCTAAAATAGGACACTCATAGTTTAAAACATCAACACTTTCTTTTACTGAAATATTTAGATCTGGAGTTTTGAATTTCTTTAAAGAAGAAAAACCAGAGGAACCAACACTACACACTTGAATAACATATAATTTATATAATTCAAAAGGATTCTGCATCGCCAAATCAAACAAAAATCTAACATCTCGATCATTAATTATATCGATCGGATCAGTAAACGTAGACATCCGGTATGACAACCGTGTAATGTTTCGAGTATCACACATCTTAGAAACATAGTTTAAAAAACTATTATATGAATGATCTGTTTCAATTTCTAAACCACGTCTCCTTGAATCGCCATCAGTAACATACTCAATGTTTCCGTTAATGGCATCCCACTTCCCCCCAGTATAAACAACAAACTTGACCCTCATGTTGTGAGATAATTACTAAAAAACAAACTTTTTGAATCTTAGATTTAAACTTCAAATACGGTTTTTCATAATGTATAGTATTTAAATAAGGGATCCCTCTAAATAAATGCAAAACGTCTTAAATTCCTACAAAAACATCTTGAATTCGTACAACAAACGTGTTAAAATAAGAAATCTGGCTCGAGCTGATGTAGCGGGCTAAAGAGAGTGAAATGGCTCAAGCCGGGCAGAAACGGCTCAAGCCGGGAGGAAACGTCTCAAGCCGTCTGGAAAAATGGGCAGCCATAACGAAGCGTCTCAAGCAGCCGTCTGAAACGTCTCAGCCAAGACGTTAAGACGTCTGAGCTGTGTCGGACACATGGCAGCGTTTGTTTGGTCAGCCGCCAAGACGTTTGAACATGTTTGAGGCGTCTCCCAAAGACGTTTGACTTGGCTATTTTGGAAAAATTGACCAAAACATGGCCATTTTGGCTATTTTCCCTTATTTTAAACATGATTTGATGTATGTGCATATATTAGATTGAAGAAATGTGGTTGTTTTGAACATTATGGTTTAATATAAAGTGGAATTCCTTTGGTTAAAGGAAAGCTTCCTTTTTCTAGACTTTTGTTTTTCAACCAAACACACTTTTAGATGATTTTTTTTTTCCAATTCATGTTTCAGTTTCGCTAGATTCCATAAAAATAGGACCTAAAGGAGCGTTTGTTTAGCGAAATGTTTTGTAAAGGAATTGGAAATGTAACTGGAATTGGAATTTGAATGCAATCCATTAAAATTTTTTAACATGATTGGTTGGTAAATTTGTTATTGGAATTATAATGTTAAAAAATCTAAAAGACTAAATCACTTGATTCGTTTGACCCGCTTCCTTCTCAAGCTTCCACCTAGCATGTCAAGCGTCAAAGTATCATTATAATTCGTAAGATAATTAGATTAGTCATTATCAATCACCACTACTCCATCTTACGGGTTTTATGTCGAAATTATCATTCGATCATATTTTGGTCATTTTGACTTTTAAAAGTCAAACTGCCTATTGACGAAAGTAATTACACGATGTAGCTCAACTACTCATTTTATTACTTTGTCAATATACCCTAAGCATCATTGTTATGCTACCGGTTTAATTACTTATTTAATCAAGTTCATGTAATCAAATTTTTATCGAATTTACACATCATAATTCATTCTTAACACATGATGATATCAAACATCATTTTAATATGAATATATCATCATTTTCTTCATATTATACAAAGCCTATTTCATGGCAAGTATGATCATGTAATCAAACACATAATTTGGTCAAGTATTTCCTTATTACTATCATATATGATGAATATAAACACAATTATATCATCAATTTCATCATATGATTAAAACCCACTTATCCTAGTGTGGTAATTCATCTAAACATTCAAATCGTGGCAACATATGTATAATTATCACTTAGGGTTTTGTTCCTAAGCAAGTATACATCATAATTCAGCCATAACTTCTATAATTCATCCATAGTTCGCGGATTATGATATTCATCAAATTTCACAACTTCACAAATTATCAAAATTTCACATACCTTATGATCCCCTAGCTTGGGTGATCATTAATTCACGTTAAATTGTGAATTTGAGATTCGTTTAGCCCTTCAATTTGATGGTTTTGATGGAAGTTAGGGTTTTGGCTCCTAGGGAGCTTCTTCTGGTCAAACAGAAGTCCAGAACACACACACACACGCTGTGTATGTTTGATTTTGTTTAATTCATTTTTATTATATAACTTTCAAGTTGTCCCAATTTAGCCCCTCTTGTTTGGTTAGTTATTAAGTAGGCCACAACCTATTTATTTCTAACAATATTCCCACTTATTAACTAGGTTAAACATTCCTAGTTAACTTAGTGGGTTCGGAGAATTTATGACTCAGTTTATTTTAAGCCCCGTTAACTCGGGCCTTTTTATAAACTTATTTCCTCAAAAGCCTTTATTCAACTTTTATTTAATATTATGTTTATTTATTTAAAATCCTAATATTCACCGGGTTACTTTTACCACTAACAGTACTTTACCCGTCTTTTAGTATTAACGTGGTTTGATTACCAAACCCGTTTTCAGGGTGTTACACATATCCATCTATGAATAAGTGATTTTTAATCACATTTCATACATCTATCATCCGAGGGTCAAGTTCGTCTCTTTTTCGGCGTGATTCTAGTAACCTGTTCACAGACTTGCTTTCAAGCCCTACATGCATCCGAAAATCAAGTTCCTCATAAATAAGTGATTTATCACATATGGCTTGTTTTCACCATTCAAATAAGTGAGTATCTCACATCTTATACGTCAAAACATATGATAAACAATATACTCACCATTAAGATAAACTCTCGTGCATACCCTGATACGGAAATATCTCATGAGTGGATGAACACTGGTTGGTAAGTATAAGTCATACCTTAAGCGTATCCTCAAGCTATATGATTACATCTAATTGTTGAGTTTAAATGGACAACAATACCGAAAATTATTACAGGTTGCTTATCTAATGTGCTAAGTAATCAAACCACAAGTGTGTTTTGGCATAATCGTACGCTGATATGATTCTCTTACCATCGAAACTCGCAAAAAGAATGTATGTGAATACTTATTTACTGCTTTCCATCTTTACATTTGAAAATTGAAAAATACCAAAAAGATTTTAGGGGTGTTTTAATATAAATTTTATAAAACCCAAAATGATTTTATCTATCCCTTACTTTTGATGGACTGATGATGGAATTCAAATCTATCACACCTAAAACTTGATTGAAAGCCAATAAACAATTATTCTAACTTTTGCATCTTCATAATGGTTGAAGTTGACAAATTTTGAAAGTTAAAGGACTAAAATTGAACAAATTGTAAAACTTTCAAAGTGCAGTCAGTCGGTAATTGAATGAGAGTTGGTCTCATGTGTGTTGGTTGTTAAGATTGGTTAAAGTCCTAGCTTTTGTTCTCAATACGCGTTTAGCTTTGTTTTGTGCACAGATATGGCATCCAAGCAAGCTAAACGCAAAGAGAACTTATCAGAAGATAAGCTATGGGAGTGACAACACGACATGAATGCGCTTAGTGAATCAAGAGGATCATTTTGCAGCTGACCATTCATCAACAATTTGAGGATCTGAAGATATAAAGATCGAAGATTCACAAGCTACATTCAAGGGGGAGTTTGTTGATGCACCTCTTACTTGTAACAAAACAATCACAAGCTACATCTAAGGGGGAGTTTGTTGTTGCATTTTGTGGATGTAGTTAATGATATTCGGTTATGACCAAAGTCAATAACATAACTCCGTCGGTTGACTCGAACATCATGATCCAAACGATATGTGTTTAACCAAACGATATCATCCTTTGTTCCGAGGCAAACAATACCTAATGTTGAAGTATCGTTTGGACTAATCAAACAATATGTATGTAGCATGAATATATAGAGTATCGTTTAAGATTAAGTTCAATGGAGAGCTTCACATTTGAGTCTCGATCTTTATCTTTATCTTTATCTCCAAAATGTGGCGAACTCCTCTAGTTTGCATCTATATTAGAATCTTTATCTCTACGTCCAAATTTTGCGTTTTATAAATAATGATTCTTTAAATTTATAGAGACCCACTATTCATCATCTCTATAAATGTTTGTGATTATCTAAGAATGAGAAAAAAATAATATAAATAAGTGTTCGTGAGTAATATTGAGTAATATATATAGCGAATGAAATGTGTTAGGCATGTTTTTTTTAAATGTGAAATTTAGTTAAATTATAAAGATTTAGATTGAGATTGAGATTTTACCCTGTATGTCTGAGAGACTGGACTTATATTTGTCGAAAATAAGAGCAACAAAACTATTTGCTGCTTTTTGTCTATCACATATAACCCTTTATGTAGTAGAAGACTAGAAGTTGACAATTAACCAATCAAATGTTAAACAATAGGTTGTGGTAAAAGACATTCAAAGATTCTAAGATTTTTCTTTGTCGCAATCACAAATTCTCCTAATGCTAAGGAAGATATATAGATCCAACATGATTTGAGGTGTTGCACAATATTATTTAACAAATCGATCGAACATAATCGAAACATATATGCCAATATGCCATGAATAAATAAGTGAAGTATAGAGCATGAAAAGTTATTAAAAAAGGCTAAGCTAAACACATGTATGCAGGCACATGTGTCACAAAGTTATAAATCATAATTATGGACTATGTGATACTCCTTTGCAGTGACGGATATGATTTATTTTTAGTGAGTGCGGCAAAGGTTGGGAGATCAGGGGTTTAATCGAACTTTAAAGGAGATCCATCAAGATTTTTGCCTACAAATTACACTAAATATTTTTTTAAGAGCCACCCCCCTCCCGCATCTTTATTTAGGGCCGGCCCTGCTCCCTCGATGTTTACCTACAAGCATGATTCTATTTCTATACCTAGCTTCCATTATTTTGTGGAGCAAAAATATCTTAACGTTTAAGTTTAACATAAAAATAGTTTTGTTAAACTTGTTAAAAAAATACTGAGTTTTATTTCTTCATCAACAACGTGGGCAATAATAGTTCGATACCTAAAAATCAGGTTTTACTATTTGGAAGCGCTTCAATCAAATATCAGAATCCATTTTCCATGGAAACCAACTGTTTGTAGTACTGGGAGTATATATTTACATATTTTACTAACTAATCAGAACTGAGCTTGGAAGAAGAAAGTGTTTTGTGTGTAGTGAATGTGATGTGGCCTCACAGTGTTGATAATCTCACAGTACTGATAATAATATCTCTTAGTCTTAAAGTTGTCTGGTGGACCTGGAGCTTTTAATGTTATTCATGGATCAAATTGCAAATTAAATTAAGTTGTCGTGAATTGTAGTGTTGATCACTCGGATCCATCTTTAAATTAAGCTAAATTTAGAGAAAGGTTTTGGATGCTTAGTTGCCTCAGTTTAAAGAGATGTTATCGGTTGTTATTCGATTAACACTTATAGATCAATGGAGGGCATTGTATTATGTATCTCCCAAAAGTTTTGTTGCTATTATTTTCGACAAAAAGCAGCAAATAGTTTTGTTGCAATTATTTTCGACAATTCACGACAAATATTTTCAACAAAACTAAGTTGTCGTGAACTGTATTGTTGATCACTTGGATCCATCTTTAAAAGTTTTGTTGCTGTTATAATAAAGACACTTAAGTTGTTCTTTTTCTAGCTTTTTCAAGTTGTTAGGAGGGGAATTAGCTTTGTTGTTTAGGAAAAAAAATAATGTTGTTTATCAAATTGTTTTAATTTAGGTGTCTTTTGATTAGTTATTATTTTAAATAAGTACATTACTTTTGGTTGCTTTATGTTTCTATGAAAGTCATCTGATGTTTCCGGCTATCATCTTAGTATCTTTGGTATTACATATCTTTTGAATTTAATGACATTTTGTCTCTTTTTCCTCCATTCCCCATCTTGTACTGTCATGCTCTCGGGCCCCAAAGGACTTATGGGTCACGCTCTCTGACCCCAAAAGAACACATGTCACGACTCTTGTGATCGGAAGATGATCACAAGTACGAATTGTAGGCGAGACGAGACGTCTCAAAGCATTCATTCTAACAATTCTCAAAAGGTTTCTCGTCTCAAAGCATTCATTCTAACAATTCTCAAAAGGTTACAACGTAATAACAATACATATATATTATACACACATGAAAAACTATGTGTTTCTATCGACATAGAAAATATTAGTAAAAACAATAATGAAGCAGTCAATATCCATTAAAAAACATAATGGTTGTGTTAAATTCATGTTTTTATAATATAGCTTAGCTAACATAGAAAAAAATTATTTAGATAAAGACGAGCTGTTGAAAGTTAAAATTCTCAACTGATAAAAATTAAAAGGCCGCCCATACATGGTTATAAGATAATACATGTAGATAGGTGTTGTATTAAAGGGCGGATTCAAGTGTTGTATTAAAGGGCGGATCCAAAATTTAATAATTCAAATTCAAACTAGTTAGATTTGTGAAATTATGACTTTAATTGTTTTTTAAATCGCTAACGTTACTCTCCCGAACTACTATATTTATAAATAACTCACCCTTCCTTGGGATTGAACTCAAGACCTCCCACTAAGACTATGGGGTATGGGGCTTGGGTTGGGGGAAAACGCTCAAGCCACCACCCCTGGTGGACTTGGGTTGGGGCATGTCCCTTGGGGCTTGGGTTTCAAGCCGGTCGTGGGGCGGTCTTGACATCCGATGTGGCGGCCTCCTATTGCCTGTCAACCGCCATGTCATAGCGGGCCATTTGAAAGTTTGAATTTTAAATTCAAACCGTTTGGCCAAGCCAAGCGGTCACCCCAACCCCAACATCCCCTATAAATGTAACCCCCAACCCCACCGGCTACCCCATCCCAAACCGTCACTATCCACCGCTACCCCACCGGTTACCCACTTGATCCCACAAACCCGCTACCCCAACCCGAAAGAAGATGGCATCTTGGACCCATGAGGAAGAATTGGCTCTCGTCACAAGCGTCGTTGACGCTATGAAGGGTCGGCAACCCGGCCAAACACGATATTGGCCGGAAGAATTCGCAACCTACCAACATAACGTCCGACACGACCGCCACAACCTCAAAGCGTGCCAACATAAATGGCGCGAGCTACGGTCCAAGCTCGATCGTTTCAAGGCTTACTACGAAGCCGTTCCGAGCGGCGAGTTAAGCCACGAGGACCGGGTGGCGGTGGCGAACATAGAGTTTTCGAGGCAAGGTGCGAAAGGCGTTCGACAAGATCGCCCTTTTTGAAATTTATCTAACGCTCTAGGTTTTTTATTTTGTAATTTTTAGGAATTATGTAATTTTTAGGATTATGTAATTTTTAGGATTATGTAATTTTTAAAATTTTAATGAAATTTTAGGTTTTTTTTATAAATGTTGTGTGAATTTTATAAATTTTTTGTAATTTATTTTTGATAATCTGCCAACCCAAGCGGTGCACCCACGCCCCGCCATACCACGGACACGTCACTAGGCGGTGGAGGATTCCAATTCCACGTGTCAACTAACGCCCCAACCCAAGCCAACCCTAGCCTCACTATAGCCCATAGTCTAAGAGGCAAGAGCCTCTACCAAGTGAGCTAGCCCCACTTGGCAACGATGCGGTGCAAAGAGACAAGAAGGAGGTTTAATTTAATTACATATATAATATCAAAGAAATTTGCTAGTGAATGGTGGATTTTCTGTATTTTATAATGCAGTGTTAAAACAGAATCAAGAAGGAGGTTTAATTTGGTTAGGTAATTTAATTTACGACCGATTTATTTTAAGAAAAATGTTTTATTTTTCGTTTAAGTTTAATAATAAAATTCCACATTCTTTAAATATTTATTTAACAAAACGTTACTAATTTTTAATAAGGTATCAAAAATTATCAAACATCAAACATAAAAAATAGAGTAAACTGCCATTTTGGTCCCTGTGGTTTGGCCAGTTTTGCCACTTTAGTCCAAATCTCAAACTTATTACATTCAGGACCCTGTGATTTGCATTTTGTTGCCATTTTAGTCCAAAACTCAAATCAGGTCAGATTTCTCAAAAAAAAACCCTGCTATTTTGTCCTTTTCTGAAGGGCATTTTGGTCATTTTGCCACCCACCCCCACCCACACCCTATTGGAAACCTTTGACCTGTGCATTATTTTCTCCTTGACTCACTCCCTATCAAAGATCCTTCACCATCATTCCAGCCGAGCACTGTGATTCATTTTTATTACTTTCCTTTTCTCATTATTTGTAATGCCTATTAAAGGCCTCTCTTTCTTGTATCCAAAATCATCAGACAATAAAGTAAAAAAGCTTTCTGACCAAACTCTTTATGGTATCAGAGCAGTGATTTCTCACGCTCGATCCGAACCCAAAACCATTTGCATAATCCTGCTACTATGGCAGGCAACGATGCAGACAAAGAAACCCACAAAACCGATACAAACAGCTCCGATCACAACTCACCATTCTACCTCCACCCCTCCGATTATCCTAGACAAATACACGTCAACGATGCGTTAACCGATAATAACTATCTTGATTGGGTCCAGGAAATGGAAAATTTCTTGTTTGCTAAGAACAAGATAGGCTTCATCAATGGAACCATCGAGAAGCCAAAGACGGACGATGCAAGTTATATGGCATGGATGCGATGCGACGCGATGATCAAGGGATGGCTTACTGCAGCCATGGAGAAAGAAATCCGAGGAAGCGTGAAGTACGCCAGTTCAGCCTCGGAAATATGGAAGGACCTTCAAGAACGTTTCGGAAAAGAAAGTGCTCCGCGAGCATACGAACTGAAGCAGGCCATCTCGAATACCAGGCAAGACGGGATGACGGTGTCCGCCTATAGTTACGTGGGTTGTGGGATGAGATGCAATCTTTTCTTCCTACTCCCAAATGCAAATGTGATGGTTGTAAGTGTGGTCTTGGAAAATCACTCAGGGAACTTAGAGAAAAGGAACAACTCTATGAGTTCCTCATGGGCCTTGATGCTGATTTTTCAATCATTAGAACACAGATTCTCGCAACCAAATCCATCCCATCTTTGGGGAACGCTTATCATCTTGTCGCAGAAGACGAGCAACAAAGGATTATAGCCGGAGGAAAGAAACCGGTTAATGAAACCGTGGCTTTCCAAGCCTCTGTGAAGCGAAATGGTGCACCAACTCGAACCGGGCAGAAGGAAAAGAAAGGCACGGGCCACTGTGATCATTGTGGAAAAGATGGACACACTCGGGATGGATGCTTTGAGCGAATCGGTTATCCGGAGTGGTGGCTCGGTAAAAATAAACGCGAAAAAGGGAAGCCGAAGGCAGCCTGCGCAGAAACCGAGCCAGATCTGATTGAAAGCTTAACGAAGGAACAATACGAACAGTTTCAGAAACACTTTGGTGGAGAGAAGTCCATGCAAAGTGAGGCTCCTCGGATCGCGAACATGGCAGGTAAACTTAGACACAATGACAACTGGATAATGGATTCCGGGTGCACGGAACACATTACTTACAGGTCCGATGTTCTCGAGGATAGAACCGAATACAAAAATGAGCCTCCCGTAACAATCCCTAATGGAGAAAGTGTACCGGTTGAAGGCAGGGGGAGTTCCACCTTGCCAAATGGAACAAGAGTGCAAGAAGTTTTGCATGTTCCAAAATTTACCTTTAATCTCTTATCTGTGAGCAAACTTTCAAGAGATTTAAACTGTGCCGTAACGTTTTTTCTGGAATTTTTTGTAATGCAGGGCTTGCGTTCGAGGAAATTGATTGGAGCGGGTAGGTGCAAAGATGGTCTATATCAAATGGGGATGCTTGGTAAAAGAAGAAAAGCTATGGTTGTGACTAGTAATATGTGGCACAAGAGGCTCGGACATGCCGGTGAAGAGAAGTTGTCTCAAATAAATTTTCTCAATAATTTTTCCTTTAAAAACAGTGATGATGTTTGTGATTCTTGCATGAAGTCAAAATTCACCAGAATGCCTTTTCCTACTAGCATAACTAAAACAAGTGCGTCTTTTGATCTAATTCATTGTGACATATGGGGAAGGTACCGTACACCCTCGTTCTCAAAAGCCAACTATTTTTTAACAATAGTGGATGACTATAGTAGGGTCGTTTGGGTCTATCTCCTCAAACACAAGTTTGAAGCGAGTACTTGTCTAATGTACTTCCACAAAATGGTTAAGACGCAATTTAATAAAGACATAAAGAGGATAAGGTGCGACAACGGTGGGGAATTTACTTCCAACCAAATGATGAGTTTCTATGCGGAACAAGGAATCATTTTAGAGACAACATGCCCACACACCCCACAACAAAATGGAGTCATGGAGAGAAAACATAGACACTTGCTCGAAACAGCACGTGCCCTCAAGTTTGAAGCAAATCTCCCAAAGAGGTTTTGGGGTGAGTGCATTCTAACTGCCACATACATTATAAATAGGCTACCCTCAAAAGTTATCGAGAATAAAACCCCATACGAGTTACTACATGGAGAGAAACCAAACTATGATCATATGAGGGTCATGGGTTGCTTAGCGTATTACCGAAGTATTGAGACGAATGGAGACAAATTCGAGATAAGAGGAAGACCGGGGGTGTTCATGGGATACCCAAGTGGAACGAAAGGGTACAAAATTTTTGACCCAAACAATGGCAAAATCATCACGTCAAGGGATGTTAAATTTGCAGAAAAGGTTTTCCCTTTTTCCACAAAAACTAAGGAAGGTCAACATGAAGAAGATGACATATTCACTGTCTACCCGGTTGAAGAAAGCAAAAACGACAGGCCCACTAGGCAAAACATAGAAGAGACTGAAGATTTGGGCCCAAATAGCCCAAAAACTCACCTTATCTTCGATGAGCAATCTGAGTTAGAAGAACTGGGCCGAAATAGCCCAGCTAATGACGATACTGGGGCTGTTCATGTTGAAGTGGAGGAGCAATTTGGGCCTCCACATGACGGGTCCGATTTTCCATTACAATCACAAGCACCAAGCAACCCAATGCATATAGAATAGAACCAACAAAGTAGTGGTAATGCTCAAAATCAAAATGTAGAAGGCAGGGAGAAACGCACCAAGACCAGACCCGCTCACCTCAAAGATTACGAAGTTAAGCTCCCCCCTTCTATAGACCATGCACAACCCGCTTCTGATCAAGAATCCTCAACGGTATGTCCCATTGCAAACTTTGTTTCCTATGAAAATTTTTCTCAATCTCACAAGGCTTTTCTTGCGGCCATCACCTCAAATGATGAGCCAAAAAGTTTTAAACAAGCCGTGCAGGATCAACATTGGAGAAATGCAATGCAAAAAGAAATAAAGGCCCTCGAAGAAAATGGAACTTGGACCATAGAAGATCTTCCAAACGGGAAACGTGTCATAGATTCAAAGTGGGTGTATAAAATAAAATTCAAACCAAATGGTGAAGTTGAGAGATACAAGGCCAGACTCGTCGCCAAAGGATACACACAGATGGAAGGAGTTGACTATCATGACACGTTTGCACCAGTGGCCAAGTTAGTTACCGTAAGGAGTCTCATTGCTGTTGCTACCAAAAGGGATTGGAGAATTCACCAACTCGATGTCAACAATGCCTTCTTACACGGTGACTTAAGCGAAGAGGTTTACATGCGACTCCCACAAGGCTACGACATAGGGGAAGGATCAAAGGTGTGCCGTTTGAGAAAATCATTGTATGGTTTGAAGCAAGCCTCGAGGAATTGGTATCAAAAGTTCACATCGGCTCTCCTCCAACTCGAATACAAACAATCCGCTGCGGACCACTCACTTTTTATCTACAAAAAGGGAGGAACGTTAGTTACCGTGCTTATATATGTCGACGACATCATTATAACAGGTAATGATGAAAACAAAATTCAAGAAACAAAGGATTTTCAAAACGACAAGTTCAGCATCAAAGACCTTGGTCCGTTAAAGTATTTTCTCGGCATAGAAGCGGCAAGAACTAAAGATGGATTAGTGCTAAGTCAACGGAAATACACCCTCGACATCCTAGAAGACAGTGGGATGTTAGGATGCAGGCCGTGCTCCTTTCCGATGGAGCAAAATTTAAAACTCGACAAAGGAGATGAAGATGTTCGCATTGATGCTACCAAGTATCGAAGATTGGTTGGGCGATTACTTTATCTCCAAGCAACTAGACCCGATCTTGCCTACTCTGTAAATGTTCTGAGCCAGTTCGTCTCAGACCCGCCACAAAGACATCTCGATGCTGCCATGAGAGTCCTTCGATATCTTAAGGCAACACCAGGACAGGGAATTTTCTTCCCGAAAGGAGGAGGCACTAACTTAATTGCATATTGTGATGCCGACTGGATGGGTTGCTCACTTACACGAAGATCAAGAACAGGTTACCTTCTCCTGTTGGGGGGAGCGCCTATTTCTTGGAAATCAAAGAAACAGTCAGTTGTGTCACGTTCCTCAGCAGAAGCCGAGTATCGTGCAATGGCGAATGCTACTAGTGAGATTCTATGGATGCGTTGGCTATTAAAAGGTCTTGAAACCGAGCAACATGAGTCAACACCACTCTACTGTGACAACAATGCAGCCCGGCATATTGCGAACAATCCGGTTTTCCATGAACGAACAAAGCACGTAGAAATGGATTGTTACTTTGTCAAAGAGCGAGTCGAATCGCATGAAATCAAACCGCTCTACGTTGATACAAAGTCACAAATAGCTGACCTTTTGACAAAAGCTTTGGGCTCAAAACAACTCGAGGTTCTTCTTGTCAAGATGGGCATGCGAAACCTACACGCTCCATCTTGAGGGGGAGTATTGGAAACCTTTGACCTGTGCATTATTTTCTCCTTGACTCACTCCCTATCAAAGATCCTTCACCATCATTCCAGCCGAGCACTGTGATTCATTTTTATTACTTTCCTTTTCTCATTATTTGTAATGCCTATTAAAGGCCTCTCTGACCAAACTCTTTACACCCCTCTCTCCTTTTCTTCTTTCACTATCCTCTGCATTCTTCATTCTTCACTTTCCTCCTCCAAATCAAACAACAACATCAATACCCTACGAAGACTTGATCGACATAATCATCATCGTCTCGAACAGATCATCACCGCCTCCACCCTTCACTTTCCTCCACCACCATACCTTACGAAATAAGCACAAAAGTCTGCTCCACCTCCGGCCACCACACATGCCGCCGTTACATCTCCTCCGCCATCACCGTCCTCCTCGCCGCCGCCGCCGCCGCCGCCGCCGCCATCTACTTCCTATGTTTAGGTTTTGTTTTGTTTCATCTAGGGTTTCAGTTTTTAGGGTTTTTTATTTTGGTATGTAGTTTTGTTAATTGATGCTGTTAGAGTGTTTGTGTTTACATATTTTATGTTGTTTTGAAGTTAATTTGGTTCTAGAGATTGATTTTTGTGATTTCTGTTGTTTAAGACGATGGTGATTTATGTGATTTCTGTTGTTGAAGACGATGATGGTAGGTAGTTTTGTTAATTTATGTTGTTTGATTGAAGATGATGGTGATTTCAGTTGTTGAAGACGATGATGATTTATGTGATTTCTGTTGTTGAAGACGATGATGGTAGGTAGTTTTGTTAATTTATGTTGTTTGATTGAAGATGATGGTGATTTCTGTTGTTGAAGACGATGATGATTATGTCGATGATGGTGATTTCTGTTGTTGAATATGATGAACGAGATGGTTGCAGGTTGAACGAAGGTGATAAAGATGACTGGGAACAGGTTGCAGGTTGATGATCGGTGGATGGTGAAACGGAGATGAAGATGATTTCTGTTGTTGAAGATGATTGTTGAAGATTTTAACAATGATCTGCGGATAGAGATAGAAGAGAGAGAGAGACAGGGTTTTTTTTAAATGACCATTTTGCCCCTTCAGAAAAGGACAAAATAGCAGGGTTTTTTTGAGAAATCTGACCTGATTTGAGTTTTGGACTAAAATGGCAACAAAATGCAAACCACAGGGCCCTGGATGTAATAAGTTTGAGATTTGGACTAAAGTGGCAAAACTGGCCAAACCACAGGGACCAAAATGGCAGTTTACTCTAAAAAATAAATTACAAACCGACAAAGATTATATTGCTATACAAATTAAAAAACATAAAGCCATATCATAAAGCTAAATAATTGAAAAAAAATGAAGAAGAGTAATACAAAAGTAAATTATAGTCTCTATAACCCCAAAAGATTCACACTTTTGCCGTATTGCGACCAACGTTTAAATTTGCAAATTTATAACTCTTTTGCGATTAATTTATGATGGCCTTTAACTTTTCTTTTTACCTTTTTTTCACAGTTTACAAAGGGATTGCGATCAGTATTTAAACGGTTGCAAATTTTCGACTCGTTTGCGTCTGCATTCTTAATTTTTTTAATGTATTTATTTTTTCCCTGCAATTACATTTAAACATTCGAAAAGTTTACGTCTGATTTGCAACTATGTTTCTTTAGCATATTTTTCATAAATTTGTGACCGGTTTGCGAGTGCAATTGAACAGTAGCAAAATTAACGACCATGTTTTCTTTTTATTTTACGCTGATTCTTTTTCGCAACGTGCATCAGGTTTGCAACAATGTTTTAGTTTTATTTTAGTTAATATAAAATCATTTATCTATGACCGTTTTGCAACCAAATGAAACAATCATAAATTTTGCCCCTAGAGCGGTGGAGGTACCTACATTTTGCAATTAGGATAATTTCCATCGCAAATCAATTGGTAAATTTATGATATTTTTTTGGTCACAAATGCCCAGTTTACTACCGTTGTTTGACCAAAATGTCAAAATTGGGCTAAACCCTAATTAACATTTATTGTTGCAATGTTTATGTGGGGTGATGGTATCTACACATCCCCTAAAATTTTTGTACATCCCTCAATAGAAACCATATAGGCCAATACGCTTCCCATAGGGTTTGAAGCATTAAATGCGACACCAATAGGAAGCGTATTGGGCAATACGGTTCCTATTGGTACAATATTCTCTGACGCACACGCAGTTCAAAACTATAAAGGTTGAAAAGTGACTCAATAGGAAGCGTATTGCCCAATACGATTCCCATAAGTTTAATAGGAAGTGTATAGGGCAATACACTTCATATTAGTTTTACTTAAAAATTATAAGTTGTAACACTTATTAAACAAAACAATATATATATATATATATATATATGGAGAGTATCATGAGAAAACTACATATAAATAAGAAAACTAGAAAACTAACTAAAAAAGCCCAAATAAAAAGCTAAAAAACATACCAAATTTTTTTTTTACAATTTTTAATAAAAAATCGCTAGTTTTTATGCCTAGAAAAAAAATTAAAAAAAATAAATAAATAATTTTTTTTTGTTGTACTGCACATGTGCAATATATGTGATTATATATGTACTACACATGTGCACTATATCCGTAATAGTGCACATGTGCAATACAACCCAAAACTTTTTTATTTTATTTTATTTTTTGAAATTTTTTTTCCATGCATAAAAAGCTGCGGTTTTTTTATAAAAAAATTAAAAAAAAATTTGGCATGTTTTTTTGGCTTTTTAGTTAGTTTTTTGGTTTTCTCATTTAAACTAGTTTTCTTATGATCCATCCCATATATATATATATATATATATATATATATATATTGTTTTGTTTAGTAAGTGTTTTTATAAAAACATTATAAGATAACAATAATAAGTTAAAAATTTGATGCAACTTATAACTTTTAAGTAAAACTAATATGAAGTGTATTGCCCTATACGCTTCCTTTTAGCTGACCATCTTTTGAAAAGTTTGGTACACATATAGGAAGTGTATTGCTTAATACGCTTGGACCCAGAGGAACCGTATTGCCTTATACGCTTCCTCTGGTCCCCTAATCATTACATGACCATCTTCTGAAAAGTTTGTACTTCAAGTACACATATAGGAAATGTATTGCTTAATACGCTTGGACCCAGAGGAACAGTATTGTCCTATACGCTTCCTATAGGGTTCAAGGGATGTGCAAATAACCAAAGGGGATGTGTGAATAACCAAGCCCTTTCTGTGTAGTGTTAGCTAAAGATAAAAATTAGGGTTTTACAGTCTTATATTTTGTTATAAGAATGTGTCAAATACTCGCCATGAATTACTCATTTCTTGTCGTCGGATTCGTGGGTATACTTGTGAATGGTTAATTATGTAGTTGAAAATTACCTTTTAGAATGTCAATTTTGATTCTATTCTCACTAGTCACTTCTAAAATCTTCTTAAAATATCAAATACTTAACTACATTTCTAGCTATTTGGTAATTTCAAGTTTTCAACAATTTCAACTTAGTGTCATAATATGTAAGATTAAATATAGCATATTACAGTGTTATGAAAATATATAGTATATTACAACTTTCAATTTTGATGCGAAAAACGGGTTTTAGTAATTGGGCAGGTATCAACTTAAAGTCTAACCCTATACCCATTCTAAACCTAAAAAAACTAACACTAATCATATGCAGAGCCTAAATATTTCAAGTTTCAGCTAAGTATTTATCTCATTTTATTTACCTAGTAAAAGATTACATTATCAGTATCTAAACCAAAAAAGAAGTATCATGAGTGGCGTGTTATTAATTTTTAGCTAGGTAAGTACTTACCAGTACCTCAAATGCCAACAATTTCCCTGGGTGATAATTAACAGCATCTGTAGTGGCAGCCCTGGACCATCTTTATTTCAATAAGTTACAACCAATCATCCCCCAAATCATTACTGAATAGCTCCATCTCAACATCAATATTCAAGACCTATCTCTGAATAGCTCCATCTCAACATCAATATTCAAGACCTATCTATGTCATTACGTATAAAATTGGTCGGCTAAACCAAATTCAAATCTTGTCGATGCTAAAACCATATTCATTTTCCCTTGGTGAAATAACAATGCATAGTGAAGAGGTACTGTCTAGAACCCGACCCGAGTAAATAAACTATTACATTTGACCCCCTAAAATGCAATTCATAACATTCTCACAAATTCAAGTAACATTCTATTATAGTGACGTGACAGAACATGTACAGTCATCATGGTTGTAAAACAAGGTTTCTAACTCCAAGTACTTTCCGAGTAATCGCTCAAAGGTAGGTTGCCGATACGACTTTCTTCAACTCCGCCTAATTACTCGGAATTAACCAAATGTGGTCAACCTCGGCCAAAATCGGATCTAGTAGGTCAATTCAGATCGAGTTTGACTTAAAAAAAAATAAAACATAATTTCTATATCTATCATATTAAAGAAAATTAAAAAGTGAATATCATTTTTACATATTTTGTTATAATTATTAGTAAGTTTATGTTATTTGATATATATTTAACTTTCGAAAATTAATTTCTTTATAATTTAGCATGTCCGAGTACTTCACGGGTACTCTCCGCCCAGACGAGTATTTCCAACTCCCCACTTGACCGACTAGGGAGTGCCTAGCGACTTTTGCAACCATGACAATCATGACAAATGGAATGTTCAATATCAGCCAATAGAAAGAGAGATGTCACAATCAAAAAGGCTATGTACACCAATGGGGACCACACCACGTTATAGTGACATCAACCCTAAATTTCTCCCTATAAATAGTACGTAAAAGACATATCAAGGTATGCTATTATAGGCTCTCTCACTCGACACATCACACGTATACTTTTTCAATGAGGTACTTGTTCTCACGCAAGAGGGTAGTCGCGGGAGGACCCCTCGTCATGTGGCGAGGCTCGCGGAAATTTTTTTTGTAGTGAGTACGTCGGAGAAGAATTCAATTATTATTTCCTCTGGTTAGTGAAAAAGTTACAATATCAAATGGTTGTATGGCTGATTTCAAATGGGTGGTTTGGAGGAGATCTAAAGTCTAAGAACTAAGAGTTTACATAGTTTTATTTAAATCAGGAATTTAGAAAGATTATATTTCCTAGTTTAAATGTTTCTTGATATGCAAGTAGTTTAACTATAAAAAGTGTCTTAGGGTTAATTAATTGTCTTTCATTCATTGTAATTCTCCTTTGATTTATAAAAAGAATCGAACAAGTTGTTTGTGTTTTCGTGTGACACCCACTTGTGTTTGATTGTGGAGGATCAACGTAGGACAAGTCATACTCCAAAGAAAGCATGGGATACGCTAACCTTATTGTTCCCAAAAAGAAACGACACAAAACTTCAGCTTCTCGAAAACGAGCTTCTGTCGGTTAGCCAGAAAGACGTGACAATACCACAATATTTTCACAAACTGAAACATTGTACCGAGAGAGTGGAAGCCTTGATCAACAAGAAAGGATTATTGATTCACGAATAAAGTAGATAATCATACAAGTGCTAAGACAAGAATTCCAAAGTCTCGTCGGAACTGTGCAAAGGTGGCCAACAAATTCATTTATACACGCCAGAAAGATTTGCCTAATCAGTTTTCTACTATCATAGTCAAGGCCGAGGAGGAGAAGGCTCTATATACTGATAAAGCCAAAAGGGGTCGGTTTAACCAGGGTAATTCAAGAAACTAAGAAAGATCGGGTGAGCAAGAGTCTAATGGAAATGGAAAAGACAACAAATAAGAACCATCCGGAAGTAAAATAGGTAAGACAAACAAACGATTTCCTTACACGTGATACAACTGTGGCATAAGGATCACATGGCAAAGAATTGTCGAAAGCTAAAGGAAGAAGGTAACGCCGCCGAAGTTAAAGAACAACAGCTTTGTGACGTAAATGCTCTAGTGGCCGAACTGCAAGACATGCATGTATTTTTAGCCATTACCGAATTAAAGAGAAATGTTTTTGGGGAATGGACTGTAGACTCCTGTTGCTTGAATCACACGATTGGAGTCAAGGATAAAATAACAAATGCAATTAAGTATGGTGAAACCTTGTGGTGGTGATAGTTGTTGACTCTAGGCATCGCATAACATAAGTAGGCGATGTAAAGTTCTCAAAATCAGTTAATAAGAATAAGTTTACCATGAAAGATGTTTTCATGTTCCAGGAATGAAGAACAACTTATTCTCAGTACTACAGTTAAGATATCATGAAAGTATTTATTATTTGGTCCTATTGATGTTTGAGTGTCTGACAAGTTTGAGACAAAGTCAAAACCAATACTACAAGGGAAAAAGAACAACACCATGTATATGATTTTTGTTGAGACAACATATGTTGAATGAACTAACAAAACGCAAAAAGCCTATTTGTGGAAGAACCGACTAGGTCTCCGGGGGTATAACGAAGAGAAAAAGGATGACAATGTCGTGATCCAACAATTGGGAATACTTATCTTTCATCATGGTGGTCTAGTGAAAAGAAGTGTTGCCATGCTTTGAATAGTTACGTGAAGATCTCGAAACAACTATCTTAGCCTTGGGTTTCAGTGACCTAACTGACTTAATTAAAGGAGTTGAACCCGAACCAGCTCCAAGTTCAAGGTGTCACACCCTGATTTCCGGTGGGCCCGGATGGTTTAAGCGTGACAATTAGGTAACAGTATCACAATTTAATAATATGCGGCGGAAGTATTTGGAGTAAAAATATTCATTCATTTATCACAAATAAAAAGTGATTCAAGTGTTCAGATACAAGACCACAGGCGGGATCGAGATAAAAGAGAGCTTAGACATCATAGGCCTTAAGCTAGGAGTTGCAAATTCCATAGCCTTTATCATAGCTGACCCGGATTCCTAGCCTAATATCAAGGTTCGGTACCTGTAGTTCAGTGTTTTGAAAATACGTCAGCTTTCGCTGGTAAATACAATTAACTGACTCATTTTGAAAATAGTTTTTCAAAAATGATTTAATATATAGAGAAAACCCGTAGGTAATTATTTAATATTTCTTGGGATTTTATCTTGTCACCAGATTTACATATTTGTCATACAATGGGAACCAGAGATCAAAGCCAGTCATTTTCAGTGCTATAATGATTAAGGTACACACCAAAGTTGAATAACGTGTCTTACAATCAGTATGCCTACCTTTGCACGTTATTCTGTATGGCCATAATAGTTCATGAGTCGGGAAGCCCGGACACGGTAACAATAACCCCCAATTGTTTCAGTTATCAAACAAAACGGATTAAACCGAGTTCTTACATTTATGAACTATCATAGGCAGCTCACTTATGTAATACCCTCTCCAAGTGGCGTATTCGCCATACCCCAAGTTTAAAAAAAATAAGTTAAGAGTATTTACCTTTTTTTTGCTAGCTTCCAACCGATAACGGTTTTAATATAGTAAAATCCGAAAAGTTAAAGTATTAAAACTCTAGTCCGAATATCTGGGAGTTCTATAGTCCGGAGTGAACAGATTCAGTTATCTGTTAGAATGTATACCAGTCATAGGTTAGTTCCTTCGACATGACCCGTTACTTAAGAATAAGATCGGTTCACTAGATTAAGCGTAGACCGGTTAGAATGTGGTTTATACCTATCCAAGCGTAAGGACTCCTTGGATAAAGGTTTATTAGACCAACATTTAGAAAGGTTTTGAAAGATTTTGACCCGTTATGCCTAGTTTATACGAACTAGGTTCACATAATTAGTTATGCACGTAAAGGCGGGTTTGGAAGGTCGGATGAGCTTATGACAAGTCTAAGTATTAAAAATATATCTTTAGTTGATTTTTATTCTATTCCAAAGTCAGATTATAACTTGGATTAGATTAAAATCATTTTATTAGCTATTTTGACCACATAAGGGTATTATGGTCATTTTTAATAATATTTCCAAGACTTGTCATTTAACTCATCAAACGCAATGACCAAGTGGTATAACTTCAGAGAGTTATACTCAACAATAATATGTCTCAAAACAAGTTTAAAACAGATCTTAATGTTGACCAAATGATTCAGAATCAAAAGTCAAAGAAAAAGTTAAATTGCTTAACTTTTGACATGAATTGGACGAGTTGGGCATGCTAATATCAGTTTATATAAGTTGGAAAACTTGTATATGTGTCAAAACAATTTAGTAATCAGTGATAGAAACCATTTATGCCATTTATAAAGTTTAGTAAAAAATTTGATTTTTACGTAGCATGCTCGACTTATCAATTCAACTAGTAAATGCAATAATCCAAGGGTACGATCATAGAAGGATCATACCATCGTTATTATGATCATGTAGGAAAGTTCAGCTTGAACTTTACCTTGACCAAATTGGCCAGAAGCTAAAGTCAAACAGAAAGTCAATTGTTTGACTTTAAGCTCAAAAATAACTAATAAAATGAAATAGAACAAGTAGAAACACTTACTTGGAAGTGTTAGAGCAGAATGCACTAAGGAGGGATTCCACTTGTCCAGAGAAGAGCTCCAAGAAGAGTTTTAGAGTAGAAGTGAATGGTGTGAGGAAGAATGGTGAAGCATGGTTGCTATTTATAGCCAAAGGAGAGTTGTGATGGAGTGCCAAGTGTCCTCAGAGGTCCTTATTAGGTGCCAAGTGTTCTAGTACGTGTAAAAAGAGCAGGAGAGGTGGCAATAGTTGCCACAAGGTGGCAAAACAGCTGCAAAAACTACCAGCTGTTTGCTGTCTGCAGGTCCCTTACGGACCGTAAGCCTCATGCCCTTACGGTCCGTAAGGACCTAATTTACTTGCCCGTTACTCTAGCTTACGGACCGTATACCTAAGCATCTTACGGTCCGTAAGACCTCTTGGCGCATAATATTTTAAATGCCTTACGGTCCGTAAGGACTTCAAAATTACAAAATTTGCACAAATAACCCCTTGGGTTTAACAAGTTATTGATAAGTGCAACATTAGTCCCTGTCCTTCCACACAGTGGGGATTAGTTGGATATCCGGGATGGGTTTTAGTTAACGCACGATAATAGTCCCTCTCCTTCCCATAGTCGGGATCAGTCGGAGATTCGAGACATGTTTTAGTGAACGTACATTGTAGGTCCTTCCTCCTTCCACATAGTCGGGATTAGCTGGAGGTTCTCCCTCCACATAGCCGGGATTAGTTGGAGAATTGGACACGTGTCGTCACTTAGTTGGACAAAATTTTCGGGGTGTTACACAAGTCTGGGTCATGACTTAAATAAAAACCCATGGCAAACCAAAACTCATGAAGAACCAACTGGGTTGAGAATGTCGACTCGTGAAAGAAGGCAAAACCTAAGTATGCAGTTAATGTGGAAATAATTGATGACGATGAAGTAGATACCAACACCTTTGAAGAAGCTACTAAAAAGGTTAAATGGATTTGAGCTATGAAGTCTGAAATAGAACCCCTACATAGAAATGAGACTTGGGAACTGTTCTAAAACCAACAAGTGTGAAGGTTGTTTCTAATAAATCGGTGTTTAACTTAAGAGAAATTCTGACGATTGATTGGTTTAAAACAAGACTTGTAACTCGTGGTTTCTCTCAGCAAGTCGGAATAGACTATGATGAAACCTCTAATCCAGCGTCTAAGTTAAACATGGTATGAGTCGTTCTTGCCATTGCAGTTTGTAAGTCTTAGAATCATTGGCAAACTAATGCTAGTATTACTCTTTTGTATGGAGACTTGGATAATGTAATTTACATGGAGTAGTCAAGCGGATTCCAAAGCACATATATTCTAGAGTACGTGTGTCAAATGAAGAGTGCTCTATATGGGTCGAAGTAGTACCCTAGGGCGCGTTCAAGAAGATAAGTGAGTTCTTAAAGCATAATGGGTTTAATATCGCATCAACTAATTCTAGTTTAATTTTCAAGCCGATGCGAACTAAAGTTGTGATTGTACCTGTGTATCTGGACGATTTAATAATAACCGAAGTTTGTGAGTAAGCTATCAGATAGTTGAAAGAGAACCTATGCACTCAGTTTAGTATGAAAGATCCTAGAAGATTAAGACATTCTTGGCTTAGAAGTTGATCTTAGGGATAATGAGCTATTTTTCATTAGAAAGGATATTGTTATGACTTGTTAGTCAACTTTCGTATGCTGGATTGCAAACCGTTGAACACTCCTTTAGAAACAGTTGTGAAGTTATCTACGAATAAAGGAAGGGAGTTAGAAGAGGCCATCATGTACCAAAAAATGGTACGTAGTCTAATCAATCTTACTTTGACAATGCCAGATCTAGCCATTTTTGTAGGGGTCTTGAGCTGGTATATGCAAACATCATTAAAACCATAAATGGAAGTTGCAAGACGAGTTCTAAGGTACATGAAAACAACTTTGAAATATTGTGTTAAGTTCAAGAAAACACTCAACGCTGGAACTTGTCAGGTATAGCGATGCTGATTATGTTGGATATTTGCATACGAAGGGGTCCACAACTGGGTATGTTTCTACATTGGGGGGTAGTGCTATCATTTGGTGTAGCAAGCGACAACCTACGGTATCATCGTCTGCCACCAACTCAGAGTATCGAGCAACTGCTTTAGTTACCCAAGATTTAAGGTAGCTATTATTATTGATGAAAGATCTGAATTAATAGTTAGAAAGCGATGAGGTAACTCTGTTTTGTAATAACATGTCATCAATCAAGTTGGTGGAGAACCCAAACCTTTCATGCAAGAACAAAACACACTGAGGTTTATTACCAGTTTGTGCGAGAGAAAGTGTTGCAGAAAGAAGTAAATCTTGATTATGTCTATACCCAAGATTAAATAGCTAACATGTTTTCTACAAGTATGCGAGGACCAAATCTTGTTGATTTCTGCAAAGGAATTTGCATGAAAGTTGATGTTGAGAGGGAATGATAGAAGCTACAACATCAAAGGGCGGTACGGTTGATCATAAAGGGGTTGTTTGGATGAGATCTAAATTCTAAGGATAAATAGTTATACTTATGGAGTTTTATTCAAATTGGAAGTTTTGAAGGATTATGTATCCTAGTTTAAATGTTTAGTGTTCTCCAAGTAGGTTAGCTATAATAAGGGTCTTAAGGTTGTTTATGGTTCTCCAAGTAGGTAAGCTATAATAAGGTCGTAGGGTTAATTGTTTTTTTTTTTTTTTTGTTCATTGTAATTCTCCTTTGATTTATAAAAGGAGTTGGACAAGTTGTTCAAGTTGTTTGTGTTTTCGTGTGACGCCAGCTTATGTTTGATTCAACAGTTAAAAGACTTTCATTTGAATTAAACACATATTCCATCAATTGGTAAACATGATTTCCTTCTTCACATAGACTTTATCACTATCTATAGAATATATTTACAACTAGCGATCATGGCATGCAATTATATTTTTATATATGTAAACTCATATAGTCAAACGCAGAGTTAAGATCCTATACAAACCTTATCTTATCTAAAAACAATAAGAACGGGTCTTGAGCGTTGATTAATTGAATTAAGGTCTAAGATCAATTACACATCATTATTAACTACTACTATATTATTTAATAAGGTTCAATGGTGTTTTAGTCATTTTCTCATTTTCCATTAGTTACTTCCATGATTTTAGGAATTTTCCACCTTGTTTTTAAATTAAAATAACTTTTACATACTTTATATTTTATTAAAAAATTATACTATAAAATTATCCATTTTTTATCTTTAATATTAATATAATATTGCTATATACATATACATATACATATATATATATATATATATATATATGAAACGAGATCCGGAGAAATTGGCTGAAAGTGTGAAACTGGCGAGAACGGATCCTAGCCCAACACGTCGCAAGGGGCGCTAAATGATATGCAAGGGTACGATTGTCATTGTGCACGTTCCCCTCCATATTTCACGTTATAAATCGGTTTCAAATAAAACTCCAAAAAAATCCTGTTAGTAGTTACCTCCTTTCCAAGCTTTCCAGATCTATGGCGTCTAACGTGGATTCCATTCGACAAAGTAATATTTGATGACGTTTTCATATTTGTTCTAGCAAATCATGCAACACATATACAACAGATATGGCGTTTTATTCTTTATGCTTGATGAATGCAGAAGAGTTTCTGACACAACTTCTAAAACAGGATCAGAAAATCTGCAACATGCTAACTGACCTGAAAAACAAAAGAGAGCATGAAATCACATGGAGAAAGGCCAGAGTCTACGAAATCCTAGCAAGTGTTAACTCTAGCGTGTAATAGTTTATAAATATTTCATTACATTTTTATTTTTCTATGTAATAGTTTATTTTAATAATCTCAACATGCATCTTAACATATTCTAAAATGTCAGTGTCAATGAAAACTCTCATCATCAACATTTAATCAAAATAAGAAACAAACCTAAAATGCAAAGGTCTCCTCTCAACTGTTGTAGCACATCTAACTTTTCACGATATTCATTCACATTTTTATGATACTTAAGTGTTTATTCATTCACACTGTTCAATCTAACATGGGTTTCCATTCAAATGTTGACCAAAAGTCAAACAGATGTTCAAACCACTGATTATGTTATTCAAATTTCTGTTGAATACTAAATGAGATGTTGACCAAAACTCAAACAGATGTTGATCAAAAGTCAAACTGATGTTCACCAATAGTCAAACAGATGTTGACCTTAAACAGATGTTTGGTTTAAAGCCAAACATCTGTTTATGGGCAAACATCTGTTTAAGGTCAAACATGTGTTTAAGGCTAAACATCTGTTTAAGTCCAAACATCAGTGTTTCAATCACTGTTGGCTATCCACTGATAGTTAAAAAACAGCCACTACTCACATTTTTATTGTTGACATCCACTGATATTGACCATCAGTGGTTTCCCTAAACAACTGTCATCCATTTTCATCAGAGGTTGTGATGTGGACAGTTCTTAGCTGTCCGATCTTTGTAACCGCTGTCACGTTAGCATTCACTTTTCACTTTTATAAAACCCTGATCAAAACCCCAAACAGGGTTTTAACTGCCATTTCGAATTCCAAAATTCTTTCAAAAGCGGTTTCCCTCAAATTCCTTCAAACGCTTCATCTTCTTCTTCCTCTCACAAATTCATTCGAATCACCATGGCTCATGCTCTAAGAAACCCTCATAACTATCTTTGTACACTTGAGAAAACAAGTAAAAACACAGATTTTCACTAAATCATCGATGCTCTTTCATCCTCAAAGTACAGAACTTTGTTGACCTGCAACGCACCTATTTACCAAGAAACCCTACGAGATTTTTGGAAAATGCAAAATTAGAAGTTCAATACAACAAGCCTTGAGCTATTAGATCAACACTATGTGGGATTCAGGTTGCTATTACTCCACAAACCATATCTGAGGTTTTTGAGATGAACGATCATAGAGGTAAAAACACTTTCCCTAAAGAAGAGTATCAACGAGATTTGAATGAAAGGGGGTATGAACAGCAATGCACCAAAGCTACTATGCAAAAAGGAGCATTCCCACCTCCCATGAAATTTTTATTTCATACTTTACTCATGTGTGTTTCAAACAAAACAACCGCTTTCAATGAATTTCCATTGAAAATTTAATACTTGGGATATGCTATTATGGCTAAACAAGATTTCAATTACTCCCAAGAGATTTTCAATAATTTGGTTAAAAATTTCAATAATATAAAAGATAAGAAAAAAACCATTCCTGTTGTTTCCAAGGTTTTTAAGCTACTATTTACAACAGAAAGTACCAAACGACAGTGCACAAGTGCTTGTCCAAGGTGCTCCTTGTGAAATAAATAGTTTGTCTGCTAAAACTTTTACAAGGTTGTCAGAATTAAAAGCTTTAAAAATACAAACAGAGGAGCCTGAGCAAACTTTAGTTGCGTCCACATCTGCTCCTCAGGTTTCTGCTGTTGAGCCCACTGCTCTTGGTGACCACAGCAGCACAACCACTGCTGTGTAACCCCCACCAAAAATCACCAAACAGACCGTCAAGAAAAAATCCAAAAAGCCCCCCAAACCCTCCAAAAGGACCTTCTGAAAGATAAGATCCCAAGTGTGAACTCCTGTGACAACACAAAAATCACCAACATCCACTATTGCTACTTCCTCACAACAGTTGGAAAGATCTCCACCACAGGCCTCAACTCCTCCTGCTTCCTCACAAAAGGAACATGTTGTAAGCACAGAGACACCATTCTATGGTACATTACCCTCACTTGAGAGTATGTTCTATAGCCCTGCTCCCGGGGTAATTTCTCTTTCAACTCATATCCCTACAGCCACATTACCACCCAGCATTTTACCTTTCTTTAAAGCATTGGATATGGATCAGGCACTAATCAGTTCTTCTCAACAACCCATCACTGAGAATATACTCCAACAAGTGACTGAGTTTGATGCCTCTACCTTTACTAATCCATCAACAGTTGAGGAGGTTACACCACTAGAGTTACATGCATCTCTTGGTGGTAGTTCAAGTGGAGCAGCTACTACAGGTATTAAATCCACTGATTTACACCTGGACAGTAGTTTCATAAGTCAGACTCCCTTGAAGGCAATTTCTTCCTTGGGAACCAAGGTATCCACTGGTGTGTTCAAGCTAACAACTGGTGTGCTTACTAAGGTAACTACTGCTGAAGAAAGAAGTCCCCAGTACCAAGAAAAAGGGGCATCGGTGGATGAACCATTGGAGACTTCTCCTGGTCCAACTGTTGATACAACCACTGATGGTGGAAAATCAGATGATCCCACTAAATTGGGTGATAGTTTAAAATATCAGGATTTGGCGGAGAGAGTTACCAATCTTGAAACATCTGTGGCAGATATCAAAAGTATGCTACAACAGTTGTTACAATCCTTAAAGTCTCAATCCACTTCTTCATCATCTGCTACCACAACAAGTGAGCTATGGCAACTTCTACAACCTCTGTTTCATCAACAAAGCAAATATGCTGATCAACAACATGAAATTCAGCTACAAATGTTCAGAAATGTGATGGAAGCAAGGTATAAGGATACTCAAGCTGACATTAAAGCCATCAAAGCTCATTTATTTCAAACCACTGGTACTTCTCCTCCTACTATTGTCTATGTAGAAAACCCTGATGATGCCAAAAAGTGGGAGAAAGGAAAGAAAGGAAAGGATGGTTTGTATCTAGAACCTGATCCAAAGGCTAAACCTGTTGTAGAAATTCCAAGGCCAGATGGTACAAAGAAGGTTGATGTGACTCTCAATGCCTTTGCTGAACAAAAGGTAAATAGAAAAGAGAAAATGGAACGAAAGGGTTCTAAAAGATTTGAAAAAGAAAAGGAAGTTCTGATGGCAAAAGAAGAGCAGGGTACTTCAAAAAGAATAAGAACTACTAGAAAGGTTAGCGAACCCACTTCCATACCTGTTATATCAACAGCTGTTGATACATCAGTGGTTGATACATCACCTTCTGAAATCCCCAAAAGTTCCTCACCTCAAACCACAAAGCCAACAGGTGTTGAGACACCTGTTATATCAACATCTGTTGATACATCAGTGGTTTCAACAGTTGTTGTCACGTCAAATGTTGTTGTCACTTTACCAACCACCACTCAATCCACAAATCCAACTCCAAGTTCAACACTCCAACCACACCAAAAATCACAAGAAGGAGGATAACAAATGTCATACTTGAAGATGACACTGTACCTTCTCCACTTCCAATATCTTCATAACCTCTGATCCTATCAACTGTGCAAAAACCTACTTCAACTGCTTCAATTCTAACCCCTGACCAAACTACTGCCTTGGTTCCTTTGAGTGTGAAATTTTCTCTAGATCTTCCACCAGTTAGGGAAGAGATCAAATCCTTCTATTCAGAAGATGATCCTGAAAAGAGGAATCTTCCATCTCTTCAAGGGTATCCTTTACCAAAGAACATTGATGAATACCTTCAATTGAAAGCCAAACAAGCAGAGGATATCTCAAAAAGAGACACAAAAGGAAAATCTGATAAAGAAATAAAGAGAAATCTGCAATATCTGCTCAGCCAAGTCAGAACATTAGAGCAGTTTTCAAAAGATCTTTGTCAGCAGTTATCAGAAAGAGATGATGAAAGCCTAAGGAATGATTACATTGAGCTCATCATACAAAACAAGAAATACAAGGCCGAAAGGTATAAATTCAAAAAGTGGACCATAAGTGAGCTCAAGCAAGAAATTGCAAGAATACAAAAGATGCTTGAAGACTGAACAATAAAACCAACCCCACCAGTCTGGTCCCAGTATAAAAAGAATGTACCTGAAAGGGCTTTGAAATTGAAGAGAATGAAGGAAGTGCTTATAACTGAAAATTATGGCTCAAGGAATCAAATCACAAGATGGACAGAGATTAAAGTGATAGAGACATATAAAAAATTGGAAGAAAGAATAAAGAAAGATCCCTCTGTTCCTAAAAAGCCAGATTATCCAGCATCAGAGGTTTCAATCAAATAGACTGTACCAACTAAAAGATCTACTAAACCCACTGTTCCATCTGCTGTTGTTGTCTATCAAACAAAGAGGCAAAAACAGATGGATGAAGAAGAACAGGCGCAACAAGAATCCGAATATTTTAAATTGGCCATCAAGCAGATGTTGGTAGAAAGTCCTGATTCAGTAAAGCCACAAGAAATAGCCAAAGGCCTGAACAACCAAAGGTGAACCACTGCCCAACAACAATAGTAGTTCAGCATCAACAACAGATATTGCATCAGTGTTTATGTTAACAGTGTTTGTATGTAACAATATTTATGCAGTAAAATACACTTTGAGCGTTTTTGACCCGTTTAATATATTTTCCTTTTAGTGAATTTTCTTTTCGAGTTGTCCCATCTAAGATAAAACACACGATTAAATCATATGGTCAAATTGTTAAGGGTCTTGATGATTTAAGATTCTAAATGTGTGCCGTCTATTAGCTAATTATTTGTAATTTATGTTAACAGTGTTTATATGTTAACAGATGTTGACCAATAGACAAATAGATGTTGACCTTAAACAGATGTTTGGTTTAAGGGCAAATATCTGTTTATGGGCAAACATTTGTTTAAGGTCAAACATTTGTTTAAGGCTAAACATCTGTTTATGGCCAAACATCTGTTTATGGCCAAACATATGTTTATGGCCAAACATATGTTTATGGCCAAACATATGTTTAAGGTCAAACATCTGTTTAAGTCTAAATAACTGATATAGAAGGCCAAACATCTGTTTAAGCCCCAACATCTGTTTAAGTCTAAACAGATGTTTAAACATCTGTTCAAAACACTGTTTAATCTAACATGGGTTTCCATCCAACTGTTGACTAAAAGTTAAACAGATGTTCAAACCACTGATTGAGTAATTCAAATTTCTGTTGAATACTAAATGAGATGTTGACCAAAACTCAAACAAATGTTGACCAAAAGTCAAACAGATGTTGACCAAAAACTAAATGGGATGATCCGACCCGGTTACATGGGATATATTTAAACCTTCTAACTTTTTCAAGATCCTCACAAAATCTCGGTTCCTTTCCCTCTCCACGTATCTTTGTACACTTTCTCCAAGAAACTCTCTTATCTTTTTCGATTTCTTCCGATCTTCATCAATATCATCTTGGATAATAACAAAGGTATTGTTAAATAATCTGATTTGTTTTGTACTTTTTCATGTTTATTCTTTTCGTTTTGAATTCCATAGCCGATTATGGTTCTTGCTGTTTTAATGAAGAAGTTGTAGTCGACGGTGGTGTATTCATGTATCTCCCTGTTTTTTTTTTCATTCCATTGTTGGTTATGATTGCGTTTATTGTTGCGGTTTATGCTCGAACAACTTCTGATAGTCCTAATTTTTTTATATCCGATTACTATGTAGTTATAATGCATGTTATGATAGACATATATGATTCTAAAAAAAGTGATATGCATTTCGTGTATCTACCATTTATCTTATCCATTGTTGCTTTTATTGGATTTCACTTTGCTCATGTATTTATCTTATTTTGATGTATGATATAAAATTTCGATCTTTTCTGTTGTATTCTCATTTGTATTTGTAAAGTTATTTATAAAGCTGTTCATGTGATTCTGATGTATGATATAAAATTTCAATCTTTACTGATGTATTGTCATGTTTATTTGTAAAGTTGTTTATAAAGTTGTTCATATAACGATGTTATTCTGAAGTATAATATAAATTTCCGATTTTAACTAATGTATTCTCATGTGTATTTGTAAAGTTGAACTTATTTTGATTAGTAGATGGTGTACTGTTTTTAAGTTTTTGTTTGGTACAGACACAAGTCACTATCCTGTCTTTCTATACAATTTATTCAGCTGATGATCCTCCATGTCTAGTTGTGATACTTAATCGGAAAAGTAGGTTTTAAGTTTTAATTATATGATTTGCTGTAAAAAATATATACATGTATTCTCACCTTTTCGATGTTGTCTATTGTTATTTTGATATGTATTAGTTGTATCATCTTTTATTTAGATGTATTGCATACCTTAATGGATTGTATTCATTTGTTTCTTATTGTTATTGATTTTGATTCTATATAATTGATACTGTTACAGTTTTACATGACAATGATTTATGGATATCCGTGTTACCTTGAAGACAGGAAAGGAAATGTTTGGTTAGGAATTTTATCCGATCTTACTTTAGCACTTAATTTTAATTTTTTTTCGTATGATATCTATCAATAAAAGTGTTTTATTTATTTATGCTTAGATTTTGCCAAAACAGTACGAAAAATGGATTCAACAGTTTAATTATCCAACTCGAAATACAAACATCCGGACCACAACTGGAAATGTTTTTAAAGTCAAGATCTATCCTCTAAGCAATAGCAGATATTATTTCTATAATGGTTGGTGTCAGTTGGTAGACAGTTTGAAAATACCTTCAGATTCATAGTTGATATTTCACTATGAAGAAGCATTAGAAAGTTTCAGACTATTATATTTTTATCAAGACATTTCTCTTGCTCCTTGTGCTGATTTTTACTACAAACCATCTGGTAACGAAGATTATGTGGTATGTAACTTCGAACAATATTCATCATGTAATTTTTTTGGAGATACAGTTGTTTAATTGTTGTTTTTTATTTATTTACTTAATTTTCTGATATATTTTTACTAATGTACTATATAATGTTTTTTATTCAGATTGTAGAGTATTAATCGTTCTTTTGTTCATCACAAGATGTTAAACACTATTCCTTCATATTCGGTTCTTTTAAAGGATCTGGAAACCAGAACTGGTCTGTACGGATGGAAGATATCAACAATGAACTTTACATAACTACCGGATGGAAGCAGATAAAGAATGACTTGTCAATAACTACTGATCATCTGATTGTCTTTGAGATGATAGATCTTCAGACTTTTCATATCACGGTTTTCAATTGTGCTACTTGCGATTTAGTGCTTCCATCCGAGGTCTGTGCTGTTGTTAAAGAAAAGGTGGTAGAAGAGATTATCTTGAGTTCGGATACTGAAGCTGTACAGGACATCGTTAATGTCAATGAAGGTGGTATGGTTGTTGTGAATGAAGTTAATCAGATCGTACCTATTTCTTTCCGTGTGGACGGTCATTTTGTAAGTTTGTGATGATGATTTTACTAATATATAATACTTTTGTCAGATTTTAAAGAAGTGTTAATTCTTTGTTTATTGATTTGTTCGTTGTTTGTTACAGTGCCTTTTTAAAAAACAGGCTGAACATCTTGGACTGAATCGTAAGATGGGTTTGAAGATTGTGGACGTGGCAGGTGATGTTTGGAATGTTCAAGTTGCTATAGGTTCATCTCGAGGTCAACCAAGATATTATGTGCAAGGAATGAGAAAGTTTGTGCATGATAAAGGCATGGCTCTAGGTCAAGCATTTACACTTAACTTTGTGAAAGGTAAAAAGCTTTTTTTGTTTGGATGAATGTTCATGGGATTTAAGAAGGCAAATGTAGAAGGATAGATGGAACTAAGTTTTTGGGTTGTAGTTGTTCGCTTTTAGAATCTGATGGTAGACTTGTTTGTTTAGTTTTGAAGTTGTGGTTCTAAAACTATATATGTAGATGTAAATTATTGGGTCCATGTCTAACGGAAACAATGCGGCCAGCTAATCCTGAATTTTGTAATTACCGTTTTATAAAGTCAGAAACTTGCAGCCGTTAATCTTACTTTTAAAACCGGTATTGATGTTGGTGAATTTTGAGACACCGGTATAACCACACATTTAAGCAAAGAAACTTCAAGAAATAAATTCAGTTAGATACTACCGGCAATGTAAGCTAAAGACAGTGATAAGCTGGCTAATTATGCCATTAAAGGAATAAAACATGTTCAAAGTTATAAGCCCTATTCTTTGACAATGATAAGCTGGTTAATTATGCCATTAAAGGAATAAAACATCGAGTTCTATTCTCTGATAATCATTTCAAGCAAATAGAAACACATACAGTTTCGATTATATTAAGAAACATATCGCCTTTTGTTGGGACTGGTGTCCACAATTTCCAAACTAAAACTGAAATTGATCAAAGGAGACATGTTAAATATGTATAAGAAATCATGTACGGGTCACTTCGTTTGACTTTTGGTCAACATCTGCTTGACTTTTGGTCAACATCTGTTTGACTTTTGGTCAACATCTGTTTGACTTTTGGTCAACATCTGTTTGACTTTTGGTCAACATCTCATTTAGTATTCAACAGACGTTTGAATAACTCAAACAGTGGTTTTAACATCTGTTTGACTTTTGGTCAACAGTTGATGGAAACCCATGTTAGGTTGAACAGTGTTTTGAAGAGGAAAACAATGCTAAAATATAAGAAGACAGTGGATCTAGTTAAACATCTGTTTCACTTTTAGTCAACAACTGTTTGACTTTTGGTCAACAACTGTTTGACCGATTAGATTGGGTGTTAAATTATAGTTCTTTAAGTCATTGTTTTGTTTTCTTGAATTCTATGTAATTTTGTAAAGAAGTACAAGAACAAACATTTTTACAAAATCCCAAATCACCTGATCACGTAAGTGCATTGAAGTAAAAGTGGAAATGATGTTATTCATGTGGTCCTGTTGCGCTTTTGTTTGACCTCTAATATGGGTTCATGATCTAATCCGGTGATGTGAAGACATTGTTGTTGAATCCAATGAGATGGTTGATGTAATGAGGTCGTATTAATAACGAAAAATAATTAATATAACTAAGTTTCCCGAGCTCGGGAAGCAATCCCGGGTAATAACTAAGTATACATACATACATACATACATACATACATACATACATACATACATACATACATACATACATACATATATATATATATATATATATAGAAACGAGATCAGGAGAAATCGGCTGAAAGTGTGAAAATGGCGAGAACGGATCCTAGCCCAACACGTGGCAGAGGGCGCTAAATGATATGCAAGGGTACGATTGTCATTCATTGTGCATGTTCCCCTCCATATTTCGCGTTATAGATCGGTTTAAAATAAAACTCCAAAAAAATCCTGTTAGTAGTTAACTCCTTTCCAAGCTTTCCTGATCTATGGCGTCTAACGTGGATTCCGTTCGACAAAGTAATATTTGATGACGTTTTCATATTTGTTCCAGCAAATCATGCAACACATATACAACAGATATGGTGTTTTGTTCTTTATGCTTGTTTCATTGTCATTTTTTTCTCAAATTAATATTTCACAATGCGTTGTATGTTTCAATGGCGTTCTTCATGTATCCAATTTTTTGGCGTTTTCATTGGTTGTTTAACGATTAGTAAGAACTGATAATTGGAGTTTTCATTATTAATGTTAATTGTCGTTTGGGATCTAATATATGCTTATGGTTTACGGTCATTGGCGTTTTACACATGATTAGTTTTGAATTTTATTGAGTAATATTTGTAAACATCAGTTCTTACTATTGTTAATTTGTAAACATCAGTTTTGTTAACTATGGCGTTTTCATTATCATGTTATATTTGTTAATTATTCATATTTTTAATTATTCAACTCATGGCATTTTGATTATCATGTTTCATTAATATTGTTAATTCATCATATTTGTTAATTAATCAACTAATGGTGTTTTCATTATGGCGTTTTTATTATGGCGTTTTCAATTATATGTTTATTATGTCTTGTTTATTATTCAAGTAATGGCGTTTCATCGATAATGTTATAAGGAGACAATTTCTATTTAATGGCGTTTTTTCTGAAATTGTTTCTCACTGTGTTTTCTGAGACGAAGGTGTTTCCTCGAATGAAAGGTTTTGCCCCAAAACTGGTTTACCATTTATCATTCCTGACGTTAGTGAAGGGATAAATCCCAAAATGGACATGATATTCACAAGCCTCGATGATTGTTATTTAATGTATGTTACGTATGCCAAGGCTTGTGGTTATTCTGTCAAGAAAGGGACTGAAAAAATAAACGCCAAAGGAGAAGTATTACATGTGTACGAGAGCTAGGGTATATAAGGACAAGAAGGTTGATACGTTGGACCCCAATCAGAAGGAACAGATTGTGCGATCTAACTTTTCAAAGATGACTGATTGTGGTGCACTATTATGTATAATTTTTGAGGCGGGATCATGGAAGGACTATAAGTTTGTTGAGGAGCACAACCATGATCTTGTTGAACGTCCTGATAAGCATTTTCTTCCAACTAACGACACCTCACTCGGCTCGAGAAGCATGTTATACACAACATGTCTAAGTTGAATTTGGGTCCGGTTAAGGCGTTTAATGTTATGAAGATTTGTTTTGGAGGTTTTGAAGATGTGGGTGCAAGTAAAGTTGAATTTAAGAACTACAAGAGGCAAATTAACTTGTTTATAGGGGAATACGACGCTGAGATGATTGTGAGACATTTGGATGAAAAAAATAGTCCCAACCTAGTTTCCCGTACGATTACTTCACAAACGAAGAGAATCGTCTGGAGGGACTTCTTTGGTGTGAAGATCAAGAAAAACGTAATTACCACGTGTTTGGTGATGTGATTTCGTTTAATGCCACGTATCGTTCCAACAAGTAATATTTATAGTTCTATTTTTTCTGTTCTTTTTGCGTTTTCACTGGTTACATGCATTGGCGTTTTTCACTGTTTACATGCATTGGCGTTTTCTTATCGTTTCATTTTCTCAATGGCGTTTTCATATGCAAATACTCTATGGTGTTTATACCGTTCACTAGTATAGACAATCACCACTACAATGTTACATTTGGCGCTGCATTATTGGCGTTAGAAACTACTGATACGTACGTATATATGGTTGTTGAGAGTTTTTTCTAAAAGTTGTTGCTTCTCAACCAAAAGTTGTTGTCACTGACCAAGATCCAACAATGAAGAAGGCTATTTCTGTTGTAACGAGGCATCGGTTATGCATGTGGCGCGTGATGCATAAACTTTTTCTGAAGGTTGATTTTCTTATTTTTATGTTTGACGTTTTAAGTTATACGGCGTTTTAAGATATACGACATTTTAAGATATATGGCATTTTGTGCTTCGTTACTGTTTTTCATGTAAGTTTGTTTGTGTCTAATATATATGTTTTTTGCATGACGTTTTCGTGTTATACATAGGCTGGTGTTAGGCTATGCAATTCCACCAATTTCAAAGAACGTATTTGTGGTGTTGTGTGGACGGATATTCTTACACCCGAAGAGTTTGAATCAGGATGGGCAGAGGTTATTTAGCAGATAATGATTGACTCTCTGTTATTTTTGCACTCAGGGAATCTTGGATCCCTACATACTATAGAATGGAGGAGCTGTCGGGCCTTATGCGAACGACATCGAAGTCGGAGAGTGAGAACC
>JARYGA010042123.1:0-59423 GCA_030545235.1 Helianthus tuberosus | reverse complement strand
GCATTCAATATCCTTGATAAATTTAATATGAAACTTAATCCTTCCAAGTGTCATTTTGGTGTTAAGGCAGGTAAATTCTTAGGCTATATGGTGACAAAGAGGGGCATTGAAGCAAGTCCAGAGCAAATCAAGGCTATTGTAAATATCAAATCTCCTGCCAATGCTAAGGATGTGCAAAGATTGACAGGCAGGATCGCAGCCTTGAACAGATTCATATCCAAATCCTCAGAAAAGTGTAAGGAATTCTATGACATCCTGAGGAAGAACAAGAAATTTGAATGGACTGAGAAGCATGAAAGTGCCCTCAAAGCTCTTAAGGATTACCTATCCTCAGCCCCGGCCTTGATGAAACCAGAAAAAGGGGATGTATTATCCTTGTACCTAGCAGTATCCTCAAAAGCAGTAAGTTCGGTCCTTGTTAAGGATCACCAAGGTACACAACATCCTGTTTATTATGTAAGTAAGAGTTTACTTGATGCTGAATCCAGGTATTCACACTTAGAGAAACTTATCCTTGCATTAATTATGGCATCCACTAAATTAAGACATTATTTTGAGATTCTTGCCATTATTGTTAAGACTAATTTTCCTATTAAGAATGTTCTCATGAAACCTGAGATGTCAGGAAGGATGGCTAAGTGGGCAGTGAAGCAAAGTGCATATGATATAAGATATGAACCAAGGACTGCCATCAAATCCCAAGCCTTAGCTGACTTTGTGGCAGATTTTAGTAGTGATTTGCAAAAGGAGGCTGAATTAGAAGTCCAACAGCTTGAAGAAACCAAGGATCCTTGGGTACTATTTACTGATGGATCCTCCAATGTAAACGGAACAGGGCTTGGAATACTACTAAAATCGCCACAGGGGGTCATAATACCCCACTCCATAGCTTGTGAATTTCAAACTACCAACAATGAGGCTGAGTATGAAGCCTTGATAGCTGGTTTGCAAATTGCTAAGCATATGGGGATCAGGTATCTTGAGGTACATGTAGATTCATTACTAATCACTAATCACTTTAATGGATCCTATGCTGTTAAAGGTGAAAAGCTAATCAAATATTTGGAGATAGTCAAAGAATTGGCACTCTCTTTTGTTTCCTTTAGTTTGACACAGGTACCAAGGGAAGAGAATGCAGAGGCTGATGCATTAGCTAATCTAGGATCATACTTGAAGATCCCGGAAGATATAAGGATCCCTATCATCCATATCCTGACCCCTTCCATTGAGGATCATATAACTATGGAGATAGGAGAAGATTCTGCAATCATCCCTAGTGGTGATACTCAACCTCATTCAGGATCATGGATCCTCCCAATCATGAGATATATACAACATGGAGAGATTCCTACAGGATAAAACCCAAGGGCTTTCAAAATTAAGGTATCTCAATTTACAATATTAAATAATATGTTGTATAAACGATCTCTTTCAGGACCATATCTAAGATGCATTGAGGATCCTGAAATCCAAGAAGTCCTAAAGGATTTCCATGAAGGAGATTGTGGAAACCACACTGGGGGTAGGGCATTATTCTCAAGGATCCTGAGGACAGGATACTATTGGCCCACTATGAAGAAGGATGCTGTGGAGTATGCCAAGAAGTGTGATCCTTGTCAAAGGCATAGTTATATCCTTCACCAACCAGCAGAGCTCTTGCATCCTATATCCTCTTCCTGGCCATTCATGAGATAGGGAATGGATATAGTTGGAAAGCTTCCTAAGGCACCTGGTGGAAAAGTATTCATGCTTGCTATGACTGATTACTTCTCTAAGTGGATAGAGGCTGAAGCCTTTGCTCAAGTCAGAGAAAAGGAAGTTATATCCTTTATTAAAAGAAACATTATTACTAGATTTGGTATCCCTTCTGAGATTATTTGTGATAATGGATCCCAATTTATTGGGAATAGAACCACTAACTTTTGTGACAGCTGGGGGATTAAGATGATAACATCAACACCAGTCCACCCACAAGCTAATGGTCAGGCAGAATCATCCAACAAGATCATCATCAACAATTTGAAGAAGAAGCTTGGATCCAAGAAAGGAAAATGGGCAGAAGAACTACCTTATGTACTATGGGCTGATAGGACAACTCCTAAGAATGCTACTGGCCAAACTCCATTTTCTTTGGTATTTGGGGCAGAATCAGTGATCCCTACAGAGATGGTGGTTCCAACTGCAAGAACAAGCATTCGTGATCCTGAAGAAAATGCTGAAAACTTGGTTCAAGACTTGGATACTATAGAAGAAATCAGGGATTTGGCAATAATAAGGATGGCTAGTTATCAACAAAGGATGGCTGGAGCCTACAACAAAAATGTCAGGATCAGGAAATTCCAAGTTGGAGATATGGTGTTAAGAAAAGCATTTCAGAATACCACCAATCCTGCTGATGGAAAGTTGGCACCGAAATGGGAAGGCCCTTACTTGATCGAAGCTGAGGCAGGAAAGGGGGCATATCGATTGTTAAAAATGGAAGGTGATTTGCTACCAAGAGCTTGGAATGCTGTCCACTTAAAGAAATACTTCATGTAACAAGGATCCATGATCCTTACCTGACCAGTATCCTTGGAGGATCCTTACAGAGTAGATGATCCTCATTTTTGGTAACATTCTAATCTCAAACTATTTCATTCTTTTATTCTCTTATATAAGGATAAGGATCCTGCATCCTTTATCCTCCTTTCACTTGATTCTGAGTTTTGAAGGTTCAGGTATCCTTAACTAAGGATTGAGCATCCACAGAAGTATCCAGTTATTTGGGCTTGACCCCAATTATTTAGGCTTGACCCCAGTTATTTGGGCTTGACCCCAGTTTGGGCCTGTCCCCAGTTTCGCCAGTAGCGCACGATGATCCTGATATAGTTCATGGCAATGGGACCAGTACTCGCTTTAGGGGCTGACAATTTCATTGAACTGGCTATATTCAGGATCCTACGTATAATGGTAGACGTACCATACATCCGTTCCTAAGGTTTCTAACATTTTCACGTTAGCTAAGTGTTTTGGTCAGAAAATCTGTTGAGAATATTGCAACCAAACTCTAGATTACGGGGTATGATGCTCAAAAGGTTTAACAACAATGAGGATCACTTCAATGTGGAATGCACAAACAACACAAGGATTTATACGGGGAAAAAGGCCTTGATCAAGAGTTGATCTCCGGCACAAAAAACCCCGGGTGATGGAAACTACCGATCACCAAGCTCAAATAAATGAATAAACGTTTACAACTTCGGATAGTAACGAGCTAGGTACAAGGATCACTACGGTGAAATGTGTAAAAAGTGTAAGTAATTGCTAAGTGTTTGAACGAGAGCTTGTATGAGAGTGTTTGCGAGTGTGTGAAACTGCCAAAATGATTAAGTGTCACTAACTAGCTCGTTACCCCTTTCAAATAAGAAAAATATCTAGTTAACAAACTCTCCGACTTTCAAGCCAAGCCTCCACGTTCTCCATAACGTCTAGTTTTGATCTAGCACGTGCAGAATACTTCGGGAATATTCTCCAAGAATGCCGCTAAGACCTGGTCAAGCTTGCTATACCTGCGAGATGTTATAAAACATAAGTAAACAATTGTCAGTATGAGGATCCTTGAAGTGATCCATGATCCTGATCCTAAAGCCCTTCTGAGGATCACCACCTGTCACAGAAGTAAGGATCACTAGTTAGGATAACAAATAAGGATCACTAATTGTTAGAAAATCCTCCCCTAACAATTGCCCCCAAAATATAAGGAGTGAAATTGTAAAATTAGCGAGTTATGTTTTCTTGATCTTATCCGTAACAAACTAACGGATATATAGCCGTTAATTTTGAACTAGCCGTTGCGATGATGATGTCACGGAAGTGACAATCCTGCAGAATCATAATTATAAATAGAGATATAGATAGGATCATTATGCATTTAAATTCGAAAGAAACTCCCTTTATAATCTCAGTTGAAGATCGATCAGGTATCTCTTTCTCCTCTCTCTTCCTTTCTTACTCTGTTCTTCTTTCTTTACCTTAATCACTTCAAGAATGTTGCTCCGAAGTTCCCCGGCTAAGGATCACAAAAAGGATATCCCTCTGAAGAGTCAGAAGATCGTCAAGGACTCGGTGAACGAGAGGTGTTGCTTTACCGACGCACAGATTGATAGCATCCGTCACCGTTTTCCAGCAAATGTCTTTTTCAAACCCTTCGATTCAACTGTTTTGAGCGACTACGTTTCTGATACATGGGTCGCCTTCCCAGTCACTCCATTTGCTATAGGGTACACCTATCCTTTCCCGGAGTTCACACAATCCTTCTTTTCCCTTACCGGCATATCTTACATTCAAGCCATGCCGATGATCTGGAGGGTTTTATACACCCTAGAGAGGATCATCGAGCAGGAGAGTCTTGATTTAGGAATGTCAGAACTAGCGGAGTTGTATGATCTTACTACCTTCGGATCCCACCGTTACTTATTTAAACGGAAACCCGGTGCAGATCACCCTCTTCTCAAAGTCACCAAAAACGACAAAGATTGGAAGCGTCGCTTCTTCTTTGTAAGGAGGGATACCATTTCAGATGGAGAGCACTTACCAAGAACATGGTCCACCCATGGTAGGCTGGAGGATCATGGGAGGATCACCAGATAGTCATGTTTTTGTAATAGGATCACTAACCCCTTCTTTATTTTGTGTCATGCAGCCATCTCCTTTTCACGTCTCATCACAACACCCGCAACCAGGGAAAGACTTGCTACTTTCTGGGGACTGGACCCTGAAACTAGAACTTTTAAGACAACAACCCAAGACTCACAGGAGGTATCCTCAGGCTCTGTCACAATGTCGAGTAAGTATCCTTGTTTATAATTTAAATAAATAATTAAATGTATATTAAGAAAAGATACTTATCTTATTTTGGTTGTGTAGGCGCTGGAAAGTCTGCCAAATCTGCTTCAAGGTTCAGTGTCACCGATCTCACCACTGTTAAATCCTCCAAAAGAAAGGTTCCTACTAGCCCGACTGTCTCAATCCCCAAGGCACCCCTCAAAGGGAAGGGAATCAAGAAGAGAAAGACTTCCGAGGCTGAGGATTTGCAGGGCCTGCCCTTAATTCGCCACCAGTTCCTCGAATACTTCAATGATGTAAGGATCACTGTCTCTGCTTGCATATCCTGCTGATCTAAGGATCACTTGCTCTTGAACCGCTTTATCCTTTTCTTTTGCAGAAATTTGCTGAGATCGAGGATTACGTCGGTCACGTTGAGGATCAAGATCAGAAGATTACCGATCTCCAGCAGGTTGCTGTGCTCAAGGATCTCACAATCGCTGATCTTCAGAAGGAACTCAAGGATGCCAAGCAGAAGATGGCCAAGGTGCTGGTTAGCTTTGATTATGAAAGGCAGGAGATCATGGATGATGCTAAAGTTTCTGCCGCCATAGCAATGTACAAAACCAAACTCCAAATGGCCTTGGAAGCTCAGGATCCTGCCTTCGACAAAGGCAACTGGGAGATTGAAGAATGGAAGGCAAGGCTGGCTGAATTGGGTGATGAAGAGGAGGCTGAGGAGATTCTGGCAATTGAGGCTAGTGGCAGCGGGTTGAAGGATAAAGCTGAGGATGCAGCGGCTGGTGGTGATGATGCAGAGAAGGTGTAGGCTGCACAATTGGGCGATGATGGATATATGTGCTAAGGCCGGAGCCCAATTTTTAGTTTGGTGGTTGTTTTTATGGTTGTGATGTTTAAGACAATTTCATGGGTTGTACTTTGAACAATAGGTTTTTAGGATTAAGGATCATGTATGATCCTTTGGACAATAGGCAGGATTGCAATTGGTGGAGGGATCCTCTGTTTGGGGGATGAAGCCATTGTGATCCTGCTGCCTTTATATTCCTGCACTACTTTTGAACTCATTATCATGGACACCCTTTACCTACCCCAGCGGACGGGCCACGTTTTGCTGGTAGATGCTCAGGTAGGTAATTTTGACAACCTTTAAAGGGTTAGCCTTTTGTTGATAAATAAAAACTTAACCTTTTGTCGCTTATCTTGTGTTGTTACCCTTTTTAGTATGTTACTTTTCAACTGTTATAATGTTCATCCTGTTTATATTTATCAAACCTCAGAAAATTAAAAAGTATATCCATAAAGTTTAGGATATAATCAAGGATCATATATCCCATAACCGATAAGTTCTAAAAAGTGATATAGTTTATGAAACACAGGTTCAGTTGTCAAGTATAAGGGTTCATCAAAAGAATAACGAATAAAATCAAAAGAGTTAAGGATCATACCTGAGGATCCAAGTTAGAATCTTAACCATAATAAGGATAACTATAAGATAAACCTTAGAGTGAAATAAGGATCAAGGATCCCTAGCTGCCTACCTTCAAGGACCTGAAATAGAGCATAACTTGGGACTAAGCCAATATAAGAAAAGAGTTAGCAACTGGGGACAAGCCCAAGGATAACTGGGGACAAGCCCAAGAATAACTGGGGACAAGCCCAAGGATCGTGTGTAAACTGGAGTATGGCCCTAACTGGCGACTATCCAAACTTAGTGACATGAAGATGTCAAAACCTTAGCTAACGTGAAAACGTTAGAAACCTTATGAACGGATGTATGGTACGTCTACCATTATACGTAGGATCCTAAGCATAGCCAGAACAATGGAATTATCAGCCCCTATAATGAGTACTGGTCCCAAAGCCTTGAACTATACCAGGATCATCGTGCGCTGCAGGCGGAATCTGGGGACAAGCCCAAATAACTGGGGTTAAACCCAAAAGACGGATTGCTTCTGTGGATAGCCAACGTTGTGCTAAAGATACCTGAACTTTCAAAACTTGAACTCACGTGAGAGATGGATAAAGGATACATGATCCTTATCCTTATACGAGAAAATAATGAAATAGTTCAAGATTAGGATATTACCTGAGTAAGGATCACCGATATTTTGAGGATCCTATAAGGATATCCCTATCGTGAGGATCGCTTATGCCATAAGGATCCTGCTTATATGAAATACTTCTTCAGGTGGACAGCATTCCAAGCTCTTGGTAGCAAATCACCTTCCATGGTTAGCAATCTATATGCCCCCTTTCCTGCTTCAGCTTCAATAAAATAAGGGCCTTCCCATTTTGGAGCCAATTTTCCATCAGCAGGATTGGTGGTATTTTGAAATGCTTTCCTTAACACCATATCTCCAACTTGAAACCTCCTGATCCTGACATTTTTATTGTAAGCACCAGCCATTCTTTGTTGATAACTGGCCATCCTGATCCTAGCCATATCCCTGATTTCTTCAATAGTATCCAGGTCTTGAGCCAAGTTTTCATCATTTTCCTCAGGATCACGGGTACTTGTTCTAGCAGTAGGAACCACCATTTCTGTTGGGATCACTGACTCTGCCCCAAACACCAAAGAGAATGGTGTTTGACCAGTAGCATTCTTAGGGGTTGTCCTGTCAGCCCAGAGCACATAGGGTAGCTCTTCTGCCCATTTTCCTTTCTTGGATCCAAGTTTCTTCTTCAAGTTGTTGATGATGATCTTGTTGGATGATTCTGCTTGACCATTAGCTTGTGGGTGGACTGGTGTTGATGTTATCATCTTAATCCCCCAGCTGTCACAAAAGTTAGTGGTTTTGCCCCCAATAAATTGGGAACAATTATCACATATAATCTCGGAAGGAATTCCAAATCTAGTTATAATATTTCTTTTAATGAAGGATATAACTTCCTTTTCTCTAACTTGGGCAAAAGCTTCAGCCTCTATCCACTTGGAGAAGTAATCAGTCATAGCTAACATGAACACTTTCCCACCAGGTGCCTTAGGGAGCTTGCCAACTATATCCATACCCCATCTCATAAATGGCCAAGAGGAGGATATAGGATGCAATAGTTCGGCTGGTTGATGAAGGATATTGCTGTGTCTCTGGCAAGGATCACATCTTCTGGCATACTCCACAGCATCTTTCTTCATGGTTGGCCAGTAGTATCCTGTCCTCAAGATCCTTGAGAATAAAGCCCTGCCCCCAGTGTGATTTCCACAATCTCCTTCATGGAAGTCTTTTAAAACTTCTTGAACTTCAGGATCCTCAATGCATCTCAAGTACGGTCCTGCAAGAGATCGTCTATATAACATATTATTCATAATTGTGAATTGAGATACCTTAGATTTGAAAGCCCTAGGGTTTTCTCCTATAGGAATCTCTCCATGTTGTAAGTATCTCATAATTGGTGAGATCCATGATCCGGATCCTGAATAGGATTGAATATCCTCACTAGGGATAACTGCAGGATCATCTCCTATCTCCATAGTCTGGTGATCCTCGATAGCCGGGGTCAGGATATGGATAATAGGAATCTTGATATCCTCTGGGATCTTCAAAGATGATCCTAAGTTAGCCAATGCATCAGCTTCTGTATTTTCTTCCCTTGGTACCTGTGACAAACTAAAGGAAACAAAAGAGAGTGCCAAACTTTTGACTATCTCCAAATATTTGGTAGTTTTTCACCTTTAACAGCATATGATCCATTAAAGTGATTTGTAATTAACAAAGAATCTACGTGTACCTCAAGATACCTGATCCCCATATGCTTTGCGATTTGCAAACCGGCAATTAAGGCTTCATATTCAGCCTCATTATTAGTGGTTTGGAACTCACAAGCTATAGAATGGGGTATTATGTCCCCCTGTGGCGATTTTAGTAGTATTCCAAGCCCTGTGCCTTTGACGTTTGAGGATCCATCAGTGTGAAGTATCCAAGGATCCTTGGTCTCCTCTAGCTGCTGGACTTCTAACTCAGCTTCTTCTTGTAAATCACTACTGAAATCAGCCACAAAGTCAGCTAATGCTTGGGATTTGATAGCTGTCCTAGGCTCATATCTTATATCATATGCACTCAATTTCACTGCCCACTTAGCCATCCTTCCTGACATCTCTGGTTTCCTGAGGACATTCTTAATTGGAAAATTAGTTTTAACAATGATAACATGAGTTTCAAAATAATGTCTTAACTTAGTAGATGCCATTATTAATGCAAGGATAAGCTTTTCAAGGTGTGAGTACCTGGATTCGGCATCAAGTAAACTTTTACTTACATAATAGACGGGATGTTGTGTACCTTGATGATCCTTAACAAGGACCGCACTTACTGCTTTTGAGGATACCGCGAGATACAAGGATAACACTTCACCTTTTTCTGGTTTCATTAAAGCCGGGGCCGAAGATAGGTAATCTTTGAGGGCTTTTAGAGCATTTTCATGCTTCTCCGTCCACTCAAATTTCTTGTTCTTCCTTAGGATATCATAGAATTCTTTACATTTTTCGGAGGACTTGGATATGAATCTGTTCAAGGCTGCTATCCTTCCTGTTAACCTTTGAACATCCTTAGCATTGGCCGGAGACTTGATGTTCACTATTGCTTTGATTTGTTCCGGGCTAGCTTCGATGCCTCTCTTGGTCACCATGTATCCCAAGAATTTACCTGCTTTAACACCAAAATGACATTTTGAAGGATTAAGCTTCATATTATATTTGTCAAGGATATCAAATGCTTCCTCCAGGTCTCGTAGGTGATCCTCAGCTTTTAAGGATTTTACCACCATATCATCTATGTAGACCTCCATAGTTTGTCCAATCTGATCCTTGAACATCATATTCACCAGCCTTTGGTATGTTGCACCTGCATTTCTCAATCCAAACGGCATAGCAATATAGCAATATATACCAGTTGGAGTCATGAAGGCTGTATCCTCTTGGTCGGATGGTTCCATTTGGATTTGTTGAAATCCAGATGAGGCATCCATAAAAGTTAACAGTTCATGACCCGCAGTTGCATCCACCATGGAGTCAATGTGGGGTAAAGGGAAAGGATCCTTGGGACATGCCTTATTTAAATCGGTAAAATCGACACATACCCTCCACTTTCCATTTTTCTTTTGAACAACAACCACATTGGCCAACCATCTTGGATACTTGACTTCTCTTATCATACCTGCCCGGAGCAAATTTTCTACCTCTTCCTGGATAATGGCATTCCTTTCTGGAGCAAACTTCCTTCTCCTTTGATGGATTGGTTTGAAAGATCTGTCGATGCCGAGCTTATGGGTAATAACATCTTTGGATATACCAGTCATGTCTTCATGTTTCCATGCAAAGGTAGTCTTTCTCCTTTTGAGGAAGGATATGAGGTCTTCTTTCATTTCGCCAAGGATCCCTGACCCGATATAGATTTTGGATTCAGGATCATCAGGATCCATGAGGATTTCTACCACATCCTGCTCTCTGGCCTCCAAGACATTTCTTGGAGGATACCTTGATTGCTATTGCTCCCTTGACTTCGAAGCTGGTTTCATCGATGAAGTGTAGCAATTCTTAGCTTCCTGCTGATCACTATCGATCTTTACTATTCCCCAAGGACTAGGGAGCTTCACACATTGATGGTAAGTGGACGGGACTGCTTTCATATCGTGTATCCAGGGCCTGCCAAGGATAACATTACAACAAGATAAACAGTCAATAACACAAAATTTTTGATAAGAGTGTAAGCCTTCAATATATATTGGGAGTTTAATGTCCCCCAGGGTGTTCTTGGTTTCGCCACTAAATCCCACGAGCACGGAGGATCTTGGTATGATCTCTGATTCGGGAATACCCATCTTCTTTAGAACGTCAAGCTGGATAATGTTCACTGAACTTCCTCCGTCTATTAGGATCCTGCGGACAAAACAGTTAGATATAAAAAGAGTAATAACTAAACCATCGTGATGAGGATCCTGGATATCAGTACGATCCTCTTCATCAAAGGTTATGACTTTTCCTTCGGAGACACTCGATGTTCGAACTGGCCTTTCTCCGTTATCCATTTTAGTTTCCTTCGCATGCCTCTTAGCTGCTGAGAAGGATGTGCCGCAAATGTCGGATCCCCCAGAGATAAAGTTTATCACTTGTGCGTCTGCTGGAGGGGCTGGAGCCTTCTCAGGGATCCTCTCAGGATCCTGAGTCCTTGACTTTTTCCTACCCAACAACTCTTTTAGATGCCCTTTGCTCAACAAGTACCCAATCTCCTTTCTTAATGCAATGCATTCTTCTGTGAGGTGCCCAAAATCTTCATGATATGCACACCATTTTGATTTATCCTTTGTTGCAGCTGACCTTTCATTCTTTCTTGGCCATCTAGCTTTATCACCTAGGTTCTGCAAGGCAAGGATTAGTTCATTGTTATCAACACTAAAGCAATATTCAGAGATTGGAGGATAGTCCTCATCATCCTCTTCTTGATCAATAGAATGCACGTTCTGATTATCAGATTTGTTGTAGGATCTGAACTTGTTGTTTCTGAATGAGGATCCTTGCTTATCCTGCTTTGAGGATCCTGTTATCCTCTCCTGAATCCTCTTGTCATCCTCTAGCCGGATGAACCTGAGGGCCCGGGTTCTTACCTCATCTAGGTTCCTGCACGGTGTCATAACGAGATCATCATAAAATAAGGAATCCCTAAGTAACCCCATTTTGAAGGCCTCAACAGCTGTGGCTATATCTAAGTTGGGAATGTCTAAGGATTCTTTACTAAATTTGGTAATGTAATCCCTTAATGATTCATTATGACCCTGGGTTATCCTATATAAATCACTAGTTAGTCGTTCAAATTTTCTACTACAAGAAAACTGAGTATTAAACAAGTTAACTAGGTTTGCAAATGAGGTAATAGAATAGGGAGGAAGATTTAGCAGCCACTTGAGAGCTGATCCAGTGAGAGTGGATCCGAATCCTTTGCATAGGCATGCTTCCTTTAACTTTTCTGGGATTGGATTGATCTCCATCCTCTCCCTGTATTGTGCTATGTGTTCTTCAGGATCCGTCGAACCGTCATACAGTTTCATTGTAGGCACATGGAACCTCTTGGGTATCTCAGCATCACAGATTGGTGGTGCAAAGCGAGATATCTTGTGGCTCCCATCTGCAATCTCTGGAATAGGTTTGACTACTCCCGGAACACTCGAGATCATATCCTTTAGCTTTTGCAATTCTCTGGCCATGGCATGATTGATACCTGGATCCTGCATAAAACCATGGTTAATAGTATGAGAATTATTAAAAGTGTTACCTCCCATTGGATTCAAGTTAGGAAATATGGAGGTTAATCCATATTGTTGAGATTCTGGAATGATCGAGGGGCCAGCAGAGGCATTGGTCTGCATTGGAATAAAATCTCCTTGATGGACATCTGAACTCCCTGTTTGCAAACTCCTCAAGGATCCTGGCATCTGGAAGGATCCCTGAAACTGGGATGATCCTGGAACAAAGGAGGATCCTTGAACCTGGGATGATCCTGGGACGAAGGAGGATCCTTGAACCTGGGATGATCCTGGAACGAAGGAGGATCCTTGAACCTGGGATGATCCTGGAACGAAGGAGGATCCTTGAACCTGGGATGATCCTGGAACGAAGGAGGATCCTTGAACCTGGGATGATCCTGGAACGAAGGAGGATCCTTGAACCTGGGATGATCCTGGGACGAAGGAGGATCCTTGAACCTGGTGCATTCCTGAATATCCTCCTGTACTCGTGAGGGATCCCATATGCTGGGGATAGGATCCTGCTGGCTGGAAATATGAACCTAGTGCCTGGGTCATAGCTGTTGTTCCATAGTGCACTCCTTTTGGTCCACCCGCATATTGAATGTTTGGAACCACTGACGGCTGAGAAGTAACCACCGGAGTGTCAAAATTCAAAGATCTGGGCATCAGTGGAGAATGATCCTCTGCCGTTTTCTTCTGTTTCTTAATTTCATCAATCTCCCGGAGGATCCTTTCGTTGGTCTTATCCTGCTCTTGTGCATGATTCCTCATCTGCAAAATCAAGGTATAGAGATCATTAGTAGTAGGATTAGTTGAAACAGAAGAAGCAGGTGGTTTTGAGAAAATGGGAGTCGGTTTCTTCGCAGCATTTTCTGTATTCTTCTGGGATCCAGAAGGTGGTGGAGGCAAAGGAGGAACGCCTTGTGAGGAAGTGAATGAGGGCATCACGTTTGAAGCATTCTTTGATGAGGAAGCCATCTGCTTGGTTGTAGTGAGCCGAATTAAGCACAGAAATGCGTATTTTCTTAAGGACGAAGCACCAATTGCCCCACGGTGGGCGCCAAACTGTTTTGGTCAGAAAATCTGTTGAGAATATTGCAACCAAACTCTAGATTACGGGGTATGATGCTCAAAAGGTTTAACAACAATGAGGATCACTTCAATGTGGAATGCACAAACAACACAAGGATTTATACGGGGAAAAAGCCCTTGATCAAGAGTTGATCTCCGGCACAAAAAACCCCGGGTGATGGAAACTACCGATCACCAAGCTCAAATAAATGAATAAACGTTTACAACTTCGGATAGTAACGAGCTAGGTACAAGGATCACTACGGTGAAATGTGTAAAAAGTGTAAGTAATTGCTAAGTGTTTGAACGAGAGCTTGTATGAGAGTGTTTGCGAGTGTGTGAAACTGCCAAAATGATTAAGTGTCACTAACTAGCTCGTTACCCCTTTCAAATAAGAAAAATATCTAGTTAACAAACTCTCCGACTTTCAAGCCAAGCCTCCACGTTCCCCATAATGTCTAGTTTTGATCTAGCACGTGCAGAATACTTCGGGAATATTCTCCAAGAATGCCGCTAAGACCTGGTCAAGCTTGCTATACCTGCGAGATGTTATAAAACATAAGTAAACAATTGTCAGTATGAGGATCCTTGAAGTGATCCATGATCCTGATCCTAAAGCCCTTCTGAGGATCACCACCTGTCACAGAAGTAAGGATCACTAGTTAGGATAACAAATAAGGATCACTAATTGTTAGAAAATCCTCCCCTAACACTAAGGTTTTGGCATTTTCATGTCACTAAGTTTGGATAGTCGCCAGTGAGGGCCATACTCCAGTTTACATACGATCCTTTGGGCTTGTCCCCAGTTATCCTTTGGGCTTGTCCCCAGTTATCCTTTGGGCTCGTCCCCAGTATATTGGGCTTGTCCCCAGAATTGTTGGGCTTGTCCCCAGTTACTAACTCTTATCTTATATTGGCTTAGTCCCAAGTTGTATCCTATTTCAGGTTTTTGGAGATAAACGACCAAGGATCCTTCATCCTTACTTTCTACTAAGGTTTGTCTTTTGGGTTATCCTGATTACAAGTGTTAAAGGTTGGGATCCTAACTTGGATCCTCAGGTATGATCCTTAACTATTTTGATCTTATCCATTATTCATTTAAGTAACCCTTATCCTTTGACAATTGAACTTGTGATCCTTAAACTATATTACTTTTCAAAACTTATCGACTATAGGATATGTGATCCTTGATCATATCCTAAAATCCTTGAAGATATTTATTAAAATTTTCTTTTACTTGATAAGTTTAGACAAAATGAACATCACAACAATTGGAAAGTAAAATACTAACAAGGATAGCAACACGGGATATAGTCAAAAAGTTAAAGTTATTTTATTCACAAAACATTAAACCCTTTAAGGTTGTCAAAATTGCCAACCCATGTTTCTACCAGCAAAACGTGGCCCGTCCACATGGGTTGGCAAAGGGTGTCCATTGTTCATTGGTCTAGAAAGTGCAGGAATCAAAAGACGGCAGGATCACAATGGCTTCATCCCCCAAACAGAGGATCCCTCCACCATTTGTAATCCTACCTATTGTTCAAAGGATTCATGATCCTTAGCCCTAATTACTATTGTTCAAATACAACCCATCATTGTTCAACAAGAAAACATCATAACCAAATAACCAATTTAAAAAATGGGCTCCGGCTACGTCTAGAAATGTCCTTCATCTCCCATTCATGCAGCCTACGCCTTCGCTGCATCACCATCTCCTCCAGCTCCCATATCCTTCACCTGATCCTTGCCACCGCCACCAGCTTCGATTGCCAGAACCTCGTCAGCCTCATCTGCATCCTCCAACTCAGCCAGCCTAGCCTTCCAGCCCTCCATGTCCCAGTTGCTCCTGTCAAAGGCAGGATCCTGAGCTTCTAGGGCCATCTGTAGCTTGGTCTTGTACATGGCAATGGCAGCGGAGACCTTAGTATCCTCCGTGATCTCGTGCTTTTCATAATCAGCATTGATCTGAGTTGCAACTATCTGAGTTTTGGCATCATTGAGATCCTTTTCAAGGGAAGCAATCTTATGATCCTTGAGCACCGCCACTTTTTGGAGGTCAGAGTATTTCTCCTCAAGCTCTTCAACTTCCCAACATAGTCCTCGATCTCAGCAAATTTCTACAAAGAAGACAATGCAAAGATTAGAGTCAAGTGATCCTCAAGTGGGCAGGATAACTAAGCTAAGTCATTGATCCTTACATCTGTGAAATACTCGAGGAACTGATGGCGGATCAGAGGCAAGCCTTGTAGGTTGTCAGCTTCAGAGGTCTTCCTTTTCTTTCCACCTCTTCCCTTTGAAGTGGTTGCCTTGGGGATTACGACGGAGGGGCTAGCAGCAGACTTTTTCTTTGAGGATCTGACAGTGTCAAGATCAGTGACACTGAATTTGGAGGCAGATTTTGAGGATTTCCCAGTGCCTACACACCCAAAACAGATAAGTATCCTTATCCTATTTCTATTTAACTATTTATTTAAACATTTAACTATACAAAAAGTAGGATACTTACTTGACATAGTGACAGAACCTGAGGATACTTCTTGAGAATCCTGGGTGTTTGTTTTGAATGATCTTGTTGCAGGATCAAGTTTTCTGAAAGCAACAAGCCTTTCCTTGGTGGCAGGTGATGGTATAAGGTGCGAAACAGAGATAGCTGTACAACAGAAACAAAAGGGTGTTAGTGATCCTTATACAAAAACAAGGTTATCTGGTGATCCTTCTTAGGATCCTCTATCCTACCATGGGTGGTCCACTTCCTTGGCAGATCCTTTCCATCAGGGATAGAATCCCTTCTGACAAAGAAGAATCGCCATTTCCAGTTGGTATCATTCTTAGTGGCTTTAAATATGGTGTGTTCTTCACCGAGTTTACGCTTGAATAGATATCGGTGGGATCCAAATGTTGTGAGGTCATACATCTCTGCCAACTCCGACATTCCTAGAGCAATTCCTTCTTGCTCAATGATCCTTTCGAGGGAATATAAGACCCTCCAGATCATTGGCATAACTTGAATGTAGGAGATGCCGGTTAGGGAGAAGAAAGACTGGGTGAATTCAGGGAAAGGATACGAGTATCCTATTGTGAAAGGGGTGACCGGGAAAGCTACCCAAGTTTCAGAAATGTAATCACTTAGAATGGTGGGATCAAATGGTTTGAAATCGGTGTTCGCCGGAAAGCAATGTCGGATCCTGTCTATTTGTGGATCAGTGAAGCAGCATCTTTCTTTCGCTGAATCTTTGATGATCCCCTGGCTCTTAAGAGGATTGTCTTTTGTGTGATCCTTAGCCGGAGATGATCTTAGCATCATCTTGGTCATGAGGGTAGAGAAGAAGATGAACAGAGAAATAAAACGTAAAGGGAGAAGAGGAAGAGAGATACCTGCTTGATCTTTGAATGTGGATTTAAAGGGAGTTTCTCTTGAATTTAAATGCGAATTGATCCCTATCCATAACTTCAATTTATAATGATGGTTAATCGTGCCTTTAACTACACCAGGTTAATCGTGCGCTACTGGAGAAGGTGTAAGAACCTGATTCGTAGGAGGTGTAAGAACCTGATTCATAGGAGGTAATAGATACCTTAAACAGGGGACAAGCCAAAAAACTAGGGATAAACCCATCAAACTTGGGACAAGCCCATAAAACTTAGCAGACTTATGTGGATACTTGATCCTTTGTCAAGGATGCATCAACTTCTACAAAACTCAAAATTTAGTAAAGAAGGATAAAGGATCCTGGATCCTTCTCCTTGTAATCAAATAAATTAAAGGATTAGATAAAATAGAATCAAATCATTACCAGAATGAGGATCATATATCCTCTAAGGATCCTTTATGTATACCAGATATGAGGATGATTAAGGATCCTGGATCCTTCTTACATGAAGTATTTTTTCAAATGGACAACATTCCAAGCTCTTGGTAGCAAATCACCTTCCATTGTTAATAACCGATATGCCCCCTTTCCTGCCTCAGCTTCAATAAGATAGGGGCCTTCCCACTTTGGTGCTAACTTGCCATCAACGGGATTTGTGGTATTTTGGAATGCTTTCCTCAACACCATGTCACCAACTTGAAACTTTCTGATTCTGACATTCTTGTTATAAGCTCCAGCCATCCTTTTTGATAGCTAGCCAATCTTATCCTTGCTAAATCCCTGAGTTCTTCTATGGTATCCAAATCTTGAACCAAGTTTTCAGCATTTCCTTCAGGATCACGGATGCTTGTTCTTGCAGTAGGGACTACCATTTCTGTAGGGATCACTGATTCAGCTCCAAACACTAAGGAGAATGGAGTCTAGCCAGTAGCATTCTTGGGAGTTGTTCTATCAGCCTATAACACATAAGGTAGCTCTTCTGCCCATTTTCCTTTCTTGGATCCAAGCTTCTTCTTCAAGTTGTTGATGATGATCTTGTTGGATGATTCAGCTTGACCATTAGCTTTTGGGTGGACTGGTATTGAAGTTATCATCTTAATCCCCCAACTGTCACAAAAGTTAGTAGTTTTACTCCCAAAAAATTGGGATCCATTATCACAAACAATTTCAGAAGGAATACCAAATCTGGTAATAATGTTTCTTTTAATAAAGGATATCACTTCTTTTTCTCTGACTTGAGCAAATGCTTCAGCTTCTATCCATTTAGAAAAGTAATCAGTCATGGCAAGCATAAATACTTTTCCTCCTGGTGCTTTTGGAAGTTGCCAACTATATCCATTCCCCATCTCATGAATGGCCAAGAAGAGGATATAGGATGTAGGAGCTCTGCTGGTTGATGAAGGATATTGCTATGTCTTTGACAAGCATCACATTTCTTGGCATAATCCACAACATCCTTCTTCATAGTAGGCCAATAGTATCCTGTCCTAAGGATCCTTTAGAACAATGCTCTGCCCTTAGTGTGGTTTCCACAATCTCCTTCATGAAAATCCTTAAGAACTTCTTGGACTTCTGGATCCTCGATGCACCTTAGATATGGACCTGGAAGAGATCGTTTATATAACATGTTATTTAGTATTGTAAATTGAGATACCTTGACTTTGAAAGCTCTAGGATTTTCTCTGGTAGGGATCTCTCCATGTTGTATATATCTTAGGATTGGAAGGATCCAGGATCCTAAATGTGATTGTGCACCATCACTAGGTATGATTGCTGAATCCTCCACTATTTCCATGGCTGTATGATCCTCAATAGCAGGAGCCAAGATATGGATGATGTGAATTTTAATATCCTCTGGGATCTTCAAGGATGATCTAAGTCTGGCTAAAGCATCAGCTTCTACATTTTCTTCCCTGGGTACCTGTGTCAAACTAAAAGAAGTAAAAGAGTCTGCCAATTTCTTGACTATCTCTAGATATTTGATTAGTTTTTTTACCTTTAACAGCATAAGAACCATTAAAGTGGTTAGTGATTAATAAAGAATCTATATGTACCTCAAGATACCTGATCCTCATATGCTTGGCAATTTGCAAACCAGCTATTAAGGCATCATATTCAGCCTCATTGTTAGTAGTTTGAAACTCACAAGCAATTGAGTGGGGGTATTATGTCCCCCTATGGCGATTTTAGTAGTATGCCTAGTCCAGTTCCTTTGACATTAGAGGTTCCATCTGTGAAGAGTATCCAAGGATCCTTAGTCTCTTCAAGCTGTTGAACTTCCAATTCAGCTTCCCTTTGTAGATCACTACTGAAATCAGCCACAAAGTCAGCTAAGGCTTGGGATTTAAAGACAGTTCTTGGTTCATATCTGATATCATAAGCACTAAGCTTGACTGCCCATTTTGCCATCCTTCCTGACATTTCTGGTTTCCTGAGAACATTCTTGATTGGAAAGTTAGTTTTAATAATAATAGCATGAGCTTCAAAATAATGGCGTAGTTTAGTAGATGCCATAATTAAAGCAAGGATAAGTTTTTCTAGATGAGAATACCTGGATTCAGCATCAAGCAAACTTTTACTTACATAATATACATGATGTTGTGTACCTTCATGATCCTTAACAAGGACTGCACTTACTGCCTTAGAAGAGACGACCAAATGTACGGATAATATATCCCCTTTTTCTGGTTTCATTAATGCTGGGGCTGAGGATAGGTAATCCTTAAGGGCCATGAGAGCATTCTCATGCTTTTCAGTCCACTCAAATTTCTTGTTCTTTCTCAGAATGTCATAGAATTCCTTGCACTTCTCTGATGACTTTGAGATGAACCTGTTCAAGGCTGCGATCCTTCCTGTCAATCTTTGCACATCCTTGGCATTGGCAGGAGACTTAATGTTCACTAAGGCCTTGATTTGCCCTGGACTTGCTTCTATCCCTCTTTTTGTTACCATATAACCCAGAAACTTGCCAGCTTTTACACCAAAGTGGCATTTGGAAGGATTCAATTTCATATTGTATCTATCAAGGATATCAAATGTTCTTCCAAATCTCTAAGGTGATCCTTAGCTCTCTTGGACTTAACCACCATGTCATCAATATAGACTTCCATAGTGTGTCCAATTTGTTCTTTAAACATCATATTAACTAGCCTTTGGTAGGTAGCACCTGCATTTCTTAGTCCAAACGGCATATCAATATAACAATAGATACCAGTAGGGGTCATAAAGGTTGTATCCTCTTGATCAGATGGTTCCATCTGAATTTGTTGGAATCCAGATGAAGCATCCATGAAAGTCAACAACTCATGACCCGCGGTAGCATCCACCATGGAGTCAATGTGGGGTAATGGGAAAGGATTCTTGGGACATGCCTTGTTTAAATCAGTAAAATCGACACAAACCCTCCACTTTCCATTTTTCTTTTGAGCAACAAACACATTGGCTAACCATCTTGGATACTTAACCTCTCTAATCATACCTGCTCTGAGCATTTTATCTACCTCCTCCTGGATGATGGCATTCCTCTCAGGTGCAAACTTTCTCCTTTTTTGGTGTATGGGTTTGAATGACCTGTCAATGCCAAGTTTATGAGTAATAATATCTTTAGAAATACCTGTCATGTCCTCATGCTTCCAGGAAAAGGTAGCTTTTCTTCTCTTTAGGAAGGATACTAGATCCTGTTCAATATTGTTGAGGATCCCGGATCCTATAAAAACTTTGGATTAAGGATACTGAGGATCCATCAGGATATCTTTGACATCTTGTTCTCTGGCCTCCAGGACATCTCTTGGAGGATACTTTAATTGCTATTGCTCCCTGGGTCTTGAAGCTGGCTTCATGGATGAAGTGTAACAATTTTTAGCTTCCTGTTGGTCACTTTCTATCTTCACCACACCCCATGGAGTAGGGAGTTTGACACACTGATAATATGTAGATGGAACTGCTTTCATGTCATGTATCCATAGCCTGCCAAGGATAACATTGTAACATGATAAGCAATCTATAACACAAAATTTTTGAAAAGAATTAACTCCCTCTATTTAAATTGGAAGTTTAATGTCCCCCAATGTGTTCTTGGTTTCTCCACTGAATCCCACAAGAACTGATGATCTTGGGATAATTTCTGATTCAGGGATGTTCATCTTTTTGAGGACATCAAGTTGAATGATGTTCACTGAGCTTCCTCCATATATGAGAATCCTGCGAACAAAATGGTTAGATATAAACAAAGTAATAACAAGACCATCATGATGAGGATCCTGAATATCCACACGATCATCCTCATCAAAGGATATAACTTTCTCCTGTGTAAGGATCTAGGTTTGAATGGGTCTGTCCCCATTATCCATCTTTGTTTCTTTAGCATGCCTCTTGGCTGCTGAAAAGGAAGTGCAACATATGTCTGATCCCCCAGATATGAAGTTGATAATTTGTGCATCAGCAGGAGGAGTAGGAGCTCTTTCTGGAACCTTTTCACGATCCTGGATCCTTGACTTTTTCCTTCCAAACAGCTCCTTCAAATGCCCTTTGCTTAACAGATAACCAATCTCTTTCCTGAGTGCTATGCATTCATCAGTGAGATGACTGAAATTTTCATGATATGCACACCATTTGGATTTGTCTTTTGTGCCAGCTGGCTTATCATTCTTTCCGGGCCATCTTGCTTTTTCACCTAGATTCCGCATTGCAAGGATTAGTTCATTATTATCAACAGCAAAGCAATACTCAGAAATGGGTGGATAATCTTCATCATCCTCTTCTTGCTCCACTGCATGCACATTCTGATTATTAGACTTGTTGTACGATTTAGATTTGTTGTTCCTGAAATATGATCCTTGATTTTCTTGCTTTGAGGATCCTAACAGTCTTTCTTGGATCCTTTTATCATCTTCTAATCGGATGAATCTAAGGGCCCTAGTCCTTACTTCATCAAGGTTCCTGCAAGGGGTCATGACAAGATCATCGTAGAACTGTGAGCCCTTAAGTAAACCCATTTTGAAAGCTTCTACAGCCGTAGCAATATCCAAATTAGGAATTTCTAAGGATTCTCTACTGAATTTAGTGATATAATCTCTGAGTGATTCATTTTGACCTTGTGTTACCCTATATAAATCACTAGTTAATAGTTCAAATCTCCTACTACATGAGAATTTGCTATTAAACAAATTAACTAGATTAGCAAATGAAGTAATAGAGTAAGGAGGAAGACTTAGCAGCCATTTAAGAGCTGATCCTGTCAGTGTGGATCCGAAACCCTTGCATAGACATGCTTCTTTCAACCTTTCAGGAATGGGGTTGATCTCCATTCTCTCCCTGTATTGAGCTACATGTTCTTCCGGATCAGTCGTACCATCGTAGAGCTTCATGTTCGGTGTTTGAAACCTCTTTGGTATTTCTGCATCACAAATAGGTGGTGCGAAACAAGATATCATGTGGCTTCCATCTGGAATTTCAGGAATGGTTTTAACCACTCCTGGAACACTGGATATCATATCCTTGAGCTTTTGTAACTCTCTAGCCATAGCTTGGTTGATTCCTGTATCCTGCACAAAGCCATGGTTAGTATTATAAGTAGTATTTAAAGTGTTACCTCCTGATGGATTCAAGGGTGGAATTCCTGATGTGAATCCATATTGATGTGATTCTGGCACGATCGAGGGACCAGACGAAACAATAGTCTACATAGGTATGAAGTCTCCCAGATGAATTTCTGAACTTCTGGGTTGTACACTCCTTAAGGATCCTTGATCCTGAAAGATGTTGGATCCTTGATACACCGAAGCTGGGGGTCTTGGAGGATAATCCATGGATCCGTGAACCTAAATAGAGGATCCTTGAACCTGAGAGGAGGATCCTTGACCCTGGGATGAGGATCCTTGAATTGTCTGCATTCCCACATATCCTCAAGAACTGAAGAAGGATCCTTGATGCTGGGAGGAGGATCCTTGAGGCTGAAAAGAGGATCCTGAAGGCTGAAAATAGGATCCTTGAGCCTGTGTCATTGCCGATGATCCGTAGCGTATACTCGATGATCCACCCTAGTATTGAACGCCTGATGTTGTGGAGTGCTGGGTAGTTATGACTGGAGAATCAAAATTCAGTGATCTAGGCATCAATGGAGAGTGATCCCCCGCTGATCTCTTTAATTTCTTGATTTCATCAATTTCTCGAAGGATCCTGTCATTAGTTCTGTCCTGCTGCTGCATGTAATCCTTCATCTGCAAAATCAAAGAATAAAGATCATTGTTAGTAGGACCAGAAGAAGCAGAAGTAGTTGGTTTTGAGAAAACGGGGGTTTATTTCTTCGCAGCATTATCAGCATTCTTCTGGGATCCAGAAGGTGCAGGAGGCAAAGGTGGAATGCCCTGTGAAGAGGTGATCGCCGACATGGAACTTGAAGTGTTTTTCGCTTGAGAAGCCATGTAGTTGAAGATAATGAAGAGAAATGAATGAAATGAACAAAATTTCTCAGAATTGAAGCACCAATTGCCCCACGGTGGGTGCCAAACTGTTTTGGTCAAAAATCACACAAGGATAATGCAACCAAATCTGATTTTGTGAGGTGTGATGCTTAGTTAAAGGATCAAATGTATGAAAAATGAACAATGAATGAATGAAATGAATGTTGAATACAAGGATTTATACGAGGAAAAAAGGCCTTGATCAATATATGATCTCCGGCACAAAAAATCTCAGATTGTGAAAACTATCACTATCAAATCTATTGAATAAACAAGTTTACAACTTCGAAAGTATTGAGCTTGATACAATGATTTCTATGTGTGTGTGTTCGAGAGAGAGAGTAGCAGAAGTGTTGTACGTAAACACCCCTTTAATCTTTGCTAAAAATATCCTAACTAACTATCCGAAATTTCAGCCCATCACCCATGATCACCACTAACGGTCACTAGCTTGTGCACATGTTGAAAATATAGAGCATATTCCCCTGGAATCTCGTGTGGAATAAGTCTTCTTCGAATCATACCTGCAAAACAAGCCAAAAAGGTGATGGAAACAATTGTTAAGTTAGAATAATAATGAGGATCCTGGATCCTTATTCCCGCAACGTCTCCTGAGGATCCTTAATTCAAATTGAACTGAGGATCCATGATCCATGCTACACTTGAGGATCCGTGATCCTTAGGCTATAAAATTATATCCCTAACAGTTATATGGTTACAAAAAGGGGGATAGAGGCAAGTCCAGAGCAAATTAAGGCGATGGTGAACATCAAATCTCCTGCCAATGCCAAGGATGTGCAAAGATTGACCGGAAGGATCACAGCCTTAAACAGGTTCATCTCAAAGTCATCAGAGAAATGCAAGGAATTCTATGACATTCTGAGAATGAACAAGAAATTTGAATGGAATGAAAAGCATGAGAATGCTCTCAAGGCCCTTAAGGATTACTTATCCTCAGCTCCGGCCTTAATGAAACCAGAAAAAGGGGATATATGTTTTGGTCAAAAAAATCTGATGAAGATATTGCAACCAAACTCTTTGTTTAGGGGAATGATGCTTAAAATATATAACAGCGATGAGGATCACTTCAACGTAAAGTGCACAAACAACACAAGGATTTATACGGGGAAAAAGCCCTTGATCAAGAGTTGATCTCCGGCACAAAAAACCCCGGGTGATGGAAACTACCGATCACCAAGCTCAAATAAATGAATAAATGTTTACAACTTCGGATAGTAACGAGCTAGGTACAAGGATCACTACGGTGAAATGTGTAAAAAGTGTAAGTAATTGCTAAGTGTTTGAATGAGAGCTTGTATGAGCGTTTTTACGAGTGTGTGTAACTGAGAAATGACTAAGTGTTTTCTACTAGCTCGTTACTCCCTTTTTAAAATAGAAATAACCACCTAAACTAACTATCCGATTTTCGTGCCAAGCCTCCACGTTCTCCATAACGTCTATTTTTGGTCAAGCACGTGCAGCATAGTTTAGGAATATTCTCCAGGAATGTCGCCTAGACTTGGTCAAGCTTAATATACCTGCGAGATGCTACAAAACATAAGTAAACAATCGTCAGTACGAGGATCCTTAAAGTGATCCATGATCCTGATCCTGAAGCTCTTCTGAGGATCACCACCTGTCACAGAAGTAAGGATCACTAATTAGGATAACGAATAAGGATCACTAATTGTTAGAAAATCCTCCCCTAACAATTGCCCCCAAAATATAAGGAGTAATTTGTAAAATTTGGCGAGTTATGTTTTCTTGATCTTATCCGTAACTAACTAACGGATATATAGCCGTTAAAATAGAACTAGCCGTTGCGATGATGATGTCACGGAAGTGACAATCCTGCAGAATCATAATTATAAATAGAGATATAGATAGGATCATTATGCATTCAAATTCGAAAGAGACTCCCTTTAAATTCTCAGTCGACGAACAACCAGGTAATTCTTTCTCCTCTTCCTTCCCTCTTACTCTGTTTCTCTATCTTTATCTTCGTCATTCCGAAAATGTTGCTCCGAAGTTCACCGGCCAAGGATCACAAAAAGGATAGCCCTTTGAAGAGTCAAAAGATCATCAAAGACTCAGTGAACGAGAGGTGTTGCTTTAACGACGCACAAGTAGATAACATCCGTCACCGTTTCCCAGCGAATGTCTTTTTCAAACCCTTCGATCCAACTGTTCTAAGCGACTATGTTTCTGATACATGGGTTGCCTTTCCAGTCACTCCATTTGCTATAGGGTACACCTATCCTTTCCCGGAGTTCACACAATCCTTCTTTTCCCTTACCGGCATATCTTACATTCAAGCCATGCCGATGATTTGGAGGGTTTTATACACCCTAGAGAGGATCATTGAGCAGGAGAGTCTTGATTTAGGAATGTCAGAACTGGCGGAGTTGTATGATCTTACTACCTTCGGTTCCCATCGTTATTTATTCAAACGAAAACCCAGTGCAGATCATCCTCTTCTCAAAGTCACCAAAAACGACAAAGATTGGAAGCGTCGCTTCTTCTTTGTAAGAAGGGATACCATTCCAGATGGAGAGCATTTACCGAGAACATGGTCCACCCATGGTAGGCTGGAGGATCCTGGGAAGGATCACCAGATCGTCATGTTTTTGTAATAGGATCACTAACCCCTTCTTTGTCTTGTGTCATGCAGCCATCTCCTTTTCACATCTCATCACGACACCGCAACCAGGGAAAGACTTGCTACTTTCTGGGGACTTGACCCTGAAATTAGAACTTTTAAGACAATAACCCAAGACTCACAGGAGGTATCCTCAGGCTCTGTCACAATGTCGAGTAAGTATCCTTGTTTAAAATTTTAATAAATAGTTAAATGTATATTAAGAAAAGATACTTATCTCGTTTTGGTTGTGTAGGTGCTGGAAAATCTGCCAAAGCTGCTTCAAGGTTCAGTGTCACCGATCTCACCACTGTCAAATCCTCCAAAAGAAAGGTCCCTACTAGCCCGACAGCCTCAATCCCCAAGGCACCCCTCAAGGGGAAGGGAATCAAGAAAAGAAAGACTTCCGAGGCTGAGGATTTGCAGGGTCTGCCCTTAATTCGCCACCAGTTCCTCGAGTACTTCAATGATGTAAGGATCACTATCTCTGCTTGTATATCCTGCTGATCTAAGGATCACTTGCTCTTGAACTGTTTTATCCTTTTCCTTTGCAGAAATTTGCTGAGATCGAGGATTACGTCGGCCATATTGAGGATCAAGATAAGAAGATTGCCGATCTCCAGCAGGTTGCTGTGCTCAAGGATCTTGCACTTGCTGATCTTCAGAAGGAACTCCAGGATACTAAGCAGAAGATGGCTAAGGTGCTGGTTAACTTTGACTATGAAAGGCAAGAGATCACAGATGATGCTAAAGTTTCTGCCGCCATAGCAATGTACAAAACCAAGCTTCAAATGGCCTTGGAAGCTCAGGATCCTGCCTTTGACAAAAGTAGCTGGGAAATTGAAGAATGGAAGGCGAGGCTGGCTGAACTGGGTGATGAAGAGGAGGCTGAGGAGATTCTGACAATTGAGGCTAGTGGCAGCGGGTTGAAGGATAAAGCTGAGGATGCAGCGGCGGGTGGTGATGGTAATGCAGCGAAGGTGTGAGCTGCAAAAATGGGCGATGATGGAAATTTCTAGACGTGGCGGGAGCCCATTTTTTATGGTTTGGTAGTTTTTTGGATTGTTGATGTTTTTGAACAATGGTGGGTCTGTAATAACTCTAAACAATAGTTCTTAGGTTTAAGGATCATGTATGATCCTTTGGACAATAGGCAGGATTGCATTTGGTGGAGGGATCCTCTGTTTGGGGGATGAAGCCATTGTGATCCTGCCGCCTTTATATTCCTGCACTACCTTTGAACTCATTATCATGGACACCCTTTACCTACCCCAGCGGACGGGCCACGTTTTGCTAGTAGATGCTTGGGTAGGTAATTTTGACAACTTTTAAAGGGTTAGCCTTATGTTAATAAATAAAAACTTAACCTTTTGTCGCTTATCATGTGTTGTTATCCTTTTTTAATATGTTACTTTCCAACTGTTGTAATGTTCATTCTGCTTATACTTATCAAGCCTTGAAAAATTAGAAAAGATATCCAAAAAGTTTAGGATATGAACAAGGATCACATATCCCATAACCGATAGGTTTAAAAAGTGATATGATTTAAGAAATACAAGTTCAGTTGTCAAGTATGAGGGTTATTTAAAAGAATAATGAATAAAATCAAAAGAGTTAAGGATCATACCTGAGGATCCAAGTTAGAATCCTAACCATAATAAGGATAACTATAAGATAAACCTTAGAGTGAAATAAGGAACAAGGATCCCTAGCTGCCTATCTTCAAGGACCTGAAATAGAGCATAACTTGGGACTAAGCCAATATAAGAGAAGAGTTAGCAACTGGGGACAAGCCCAAGGATAACTGGGGACAAGCCCATGGATAACTGGGGACAAGCCCAAGGATAACTGGGGACAAGCCCAAGGATAACTGGGGACAAGCCCATGGATCGTGTGTAAACTGGAGTATGGCCCTAACTGGCGACTATCCAAACTTAGTGACATGAAAATGCCAAAACCTTAGCTAACGTGAAAACGTTAGAAACCGTATGGACGGATGTATGGTACGTCTACCATTATACGTAGGATCCTAAGCATAGCCAGAACAATGGAATTATCAGCCCCTAGAACGAGTACTGGTCCCAAAGCCTTGAACTATACCGGGATCATCGTGCGCTACAGGCGGAATCTGGGGACAAGCCCGAATAACTGGGGTTAAACCCAAAAGACGGATTGCTTCTGTGGATAACCAACGTTATGCTAAGGATACCTGAACTTTCAAAACTTAAACTCACGTGAGAGATGGATAAAGGATACATGATCCTTATCCTTATAAGAGAAAATAATAAAATGAAATAGCTTAAGTTTAGGATATTACCTAAGTAAGGATCATCGATACTTTGAGGATCCTTTAAGGATATCCCTTTCGCTAGGATCACCTCTGCCATGAGGATCCTTGTCACATGAAATATTTCTTCAAGTGGACAGCATTCCAAGCTCTTGGTAGCAAATCACCTTCCATGGTTAGCAATCTATATGCCCCCTTTCCTGCTTCAGCTTCAATCAAATAAGGGCCTTCCCATTTTGGAGCCAACTTCCCATCAGCAGGATTGGTAGTATTTTGGAATGCTTTCCTTAATACCATATCTCTAACTTGAAACCTCCTGATCCTGACATTTTTGTTGTAAGCACCAGCCATTCTTTGCTGATAACTGGCCATCCTTATCCTAGCCATATCCCTGATTTCTTCGATAGTATCCAGGTCTTGAGCCAAGTTTTTATTATTTTCCTCAGGATCACGAGTACTTGTTCTAGCAGTAGGAACCACCATTTCTGTTGGGATCACTGATTCTGCCCCAAACACCAAAGTGAATGGTTTTTGACCAGTAGCATTCTTAGGGGTTGTCCTGTCAGCCCAGAGCACATAGGGTAGTTCTTCTGCCCATTTCCCTTTCTTGGATCCAAGCTTCTTCTTCAAGTTGTTGATGATGATCTTGTTAGATGATTCTGCTTGACCATTAGCTTGTGGGTGGACTGGTGATGATGTTATCATCTTAATCCCCCAACTGTCACAAAAGTTAGTGGTTCTGCCCCCAATAAATTGGGAACCATTATCACATATAATCTCAGAAGGAATTCCAAATCTAGTTATAATATTTCTTTTAATGAAGGATATAACTTCCTTTTCTCTAACTTGGGCAAAAGCTTCAGCCTCTATCCATTTGGAGAAGTAATCAGTCATAGCTAGCATGAATACTTTTCCACCAGGTGCCTTAGGGAGCTTGCCAACTATATCCATACCCCATCTCATAAATGGCCAAGAGGAGGATATAGGATGCAATAATTCAGCTGGTTGATGAAGGATATTGTTGTGTCTCTGGCAAGGGTCACATCTTCTGGCATACTCCACAGCATCTTTCTTCATGGTTGGCCAGTAATATCCTGTCCTCAGGATCCTTGAGAATAACGCCCTGCCCCCAGTGTGGTTTCCACAATCTCCTTCATGGAAGTCTTTTAAAACTTCTTGAACTTCAGGATCCTCAATGCATCTCAAGTATGGTCCTGCAAGAGATCGCCTATACAACATATTATTCATAATTGTGAATTGAGATACCTTAGATTTGAAAGCCCTAGGGTTTTCTCCTGTAGGAATCTCTCCATGTTGTAAGTATCTCACAATTGGTGAGATCCATGATCCGGATCCTGAATAGGATTGAGTATCCTCACTAGGGATAACTGTAGAATCATCTCCTATCTCCATAGTCTGGTGATCCTCGATAGCCGGGGTCAGGATATGGATAATGGGAATCCTGATATCCTCTGGGATCTTCAAAGATGATCCTAAGTTAGCCAATGCATCAGCTTCTGTATCTTCTTCCCTTGGTACCTGTGACAAACTAAAGGAAACAAAAGAGAGTGCCAAACTTTTGACTATCTCCAAATATTTGGTTAGCTTTTCACCTTTAACAGCATATGATCCATTAAAGTGGTTTGTAATCAACAAAGAATCTACGTGTACCTCAAGATACCTGATCCCCATATATTTTGCAATTTGCAAACCAGCAATTAAGGCTTCATATTCAGCCTCATTATTAGTGGTTTGGAACTCACAAGCTATAGAATGGGGTATTATGTCCCCCTGTGGCGATTTTAGTAGTATTCCAAGCCCTGTGCCTTTGACGTTTGAGGATCCATCAGTATAGAGTATCCAAGGATCCTTGGTCTCTTCTAGCTGCTGGACTTCTAGCTCAGCTTCTTCTTGTAAATCACTACTGAAATCAGCCACAAAGTCAGCTAATGCTTGGGATTTGATGGCTGTCCTAGGCTCATATCTTATATCATATGCACTCAGCTTTACTGCCCACTTAGCCATCCTTCCTGACATCTCTGGTTTCCTGAGGACATTCTTAATTGGAAAATTAGTTTTAACAATGATAACATGAGTTTCAAAATAATGTCTTAACTTGGTAGATGCCATTTTTAATGCGAGAATAAGTTTTTCAAGGTGTGAATACCTGGATTCGGCATCAAGTAAACTTTTACTTACATAATAGACAGGATGTTGTGTACCTTGATGATCCTTAACAAGGACCGCACTTACCGCTTTTGAGGATACAGCAAGATACAAGGATAACACGTCACCTTTTTCTGGTTTCATCAAAGCCGGGGCCGAGGATAGGTAATCTTTGAGGGCTTTTAAAGCATTTTCATGCTTCTCCGTCCACTCAAATTTCTTGTTCTTCCTTAGGATATCATAGAATTCTTTACACTTCTCGGAGGACTTGGATATGAATCTGTTCAAGGCTGCTATCCTTCCTGTTAGCCTTTGAACATCCTTAGCATTGGCCGGAGATTTGATGTTCACTATTGCTTTGATTTGTTCCGGGCTAGCTTCGATGCCTCTCTTTGTCACCATATATCCTAAGAATTTACCTGCTTTAACACCAAAGTGACATTTTGAAGGATTAAGTTTCATGTTATATTTGTCAAGGATATCGAATGCTTCCTCCAAGTCTCTTAGGTGATCCTCAGCTTTTAAGGATTTTACCACCATATCATCTATGTAAACCTCCATAGTTTGTCCAATCTGATCCTTGAACATCATATTCACCAGCCTTTGGTACGTTGCACCTGCATTTCTCAATCCGAACGGCATAGCAATATAGCAATATATACCAGTTGGAGTCATGAAGGCTGTATCCTCTTGGTCGGATGGTTCCATTTGGATTTGTTGAAATCGAGATGAAGCATCCATAAAAGTTAACAGTTCATGACCCGCAGTTGCATCCACCATGGAGTCAATGTGGGGTAAAGGGAAAGGATCCTTGGGACATGCCTTATTTAAATCGGTAAAATCGACACATACCCTCCACTTTCCGTTTTTCTTTTGAACAACAACCACATTGGCCAACCATCTTGGATACTTGACCTCTCTAATCATACCTGCCCGGAGCAATTTCTCTACCTCTTCCTGGATAATAGCATTCCTTTCTGGTGCAAACTTCCTTCTCCTTTGATGGATTGGTTTGACGGATCTGTCGATGCCGAGCTTGTGAGTGATAACATCTTTGGATATACCAGTCATATCTTCGTGTTTCCATGCAAAGGTAGTCTTTCTCCTTTTGAGGAAGGATATGAGGTCTTCTTTCATTTCGCCAAGGATCCCTGATCCGATATAGATTTTGGATTCAGGATCATCGGGATCCATGAGGATTTCTACCACATCCTGTTCTCTGGCCTCCAAGACATTCCTCGGAGGATACCTTGATTGCTATTGCTCCCTTGACTTCGAGGCTGGCTTCATCGATGAAGTATAGCAATTCTTAGCCTCCTGCTGATCACTATCAATCTTTACTATTCCCCAAGGACTAGGGAGCTTCACACATTGATGGTAAGTAGACGGGACTGCTTTCATATCGTGTATCCAGGGCCTGCCAAGGATAACATTACAACAAGATAAACAGTCAATAACACAAAATTTTTGATAAGAGTGTAAGCCTTCAATATATATTGGGAGTTTAATGTCCCCCAGGGTGTTCTTAGTTTCGCCACTGAATCCCACGAGCACGGAGGATCTTGGTATGATCTCTGATTCAAGGATACCCATCCTCTTTAGAACATCAAGCTGGATAATGTTCACTGAACTTCCTCCGTCTATAAGGATCCTGCGGACAAAATGGTTAGAAATGAAAAGAGTAATAACTAAACCATCGTGATGAGGATCCTGGATATCAACACGATCCTCTTCATCAAAGGTTATGACTTTTCCTTCGGAGACACTTGATGTTCGAACTGGTCTTTCTCCATTATCCATTTTAGTTTCCTTTGCATGCCTCTTAGCTGCTGAGAAGGATGTGCCACAAATGTCGGATCCTCCAGAAATAAAGTTTATCACTTGTGCATCTGCTGGAGGGGCTGGAGCCTTCTCAGGGATCCTTTCAGGATCCTGAGTCCTTGACTTTTTCCTTCCCAATAACTCTTTTAGATGCCCTTTGCTCAACAAGTATCCAATTTCCTTTCTTAATGCAATGCATTCTTCTGTGAGGTGCCCAAAATCTTCATGATATGCACACCACTTTGATTTATCCTTAGTTGCAGCCGGCCTATCATTCTTTCTTGGCCATCTAGCTTTATCACCTAAGTTCTGCATGGCAAGGATTAGTTCATTGTTATCAACACTAAAGCAATATTCAGAAATTGGAGGATAATCCTCATCATCCTCTTCTTGATCAATAGAATGCACGTTCTGATTATCAGATTTGTTGTAGGATCTGAACTTGTTGTTCCTGAATGAGGATCCTTGCTTATCCTGCTTTGAGGATCCTGTTATCCTCTCCTGAATCCTCTTGTCATCCTCTAGCCGAATGAACCTGAGGGCCTGGGTTCTTACCTCATCTAGGTTCCTGCATGGTGTCATAACAAGATCATCATAAAATAACGAATCCCTAAGCAGTCCCATTTTGAAGGCCTCAACAGCCGTGGCTATATCTAAGTTGGGAATGTCTAAGGATTCTTTACTGAATTTGGTAATGTAATCCCTTAATGATTCATTATGACCCTGGGTTATCCTATATAAATCACTAGTTAATCGTTCAAATTTTCTACTACAAGAAAACTGATTATTAAACAAGTTAACTAGGTTAGCAAATGAGGTAATAGAATAGGGAGGAAGACTTAGCAGCCATTTGAGAGCTGATCCAGTAAGAGTGGATCCGAATCCTTTGCACAGGCATGCTTCCTTTAACTTTTTTGGGATTGGATTGATCTCCATCCTCTCCCTGTATTGTGCTATGTGTTCTTCAGGATCCGTCGAACCATCATACAGTTTCATTGTAGGCACATGGAACCTCTTGGGTATCTCAGCATCACAGATCGGTGGTGCAAAACGAGATATCTTGTGGCTCCCGTCTCCAATCTCTGGAATAGGTTTGACTACTCCCGGAACACTCGAGATCATATCCTTTAGCTTTTGCAATTCTCTGGCCATGGCATGATTGATACCTGGATTCTGCATAAGACCATGGTTAGTAGTATGAGAATTATTGAAAGTGTTACCTCCCATTGGATTCAAGTTAGGAAGAATGGAGGTTAATCCATATTGTTGAGACTCTGGAATGATCGAGGGACCGGTAGAGGCATTGGTCTGCATTGGAATAAAATCTCCTTGATGGACATCTGAACTTCCTGTTTGCAAACTCCTCAAGGATCCTGGCATCTGGAAGGATCCCTGAAACTGGGATGATCCTGGAACAAAGGAGGATCCTTGAACCTGGGATGATCCTGGAACGAAGGAGGATCCTTGAACCTGGGATGATCCTGGAACGAAGGAGGATCCTTGAACCTGGGATGATCCTGGAACGAAGGAGGATCCTTGAACCTGGGATGATCCTGGGACGAAGGAGGATCCTTGAACCTGGGATGATCCTGGGACGAAGGAGGATCCTTGAACCTGGGATGATCCTGGAACGAAGGAGGATCCTTGAACCTGGGATGATCCTGGGACGAAGGAGGATCCTTGAAACTGCTGCATTCCTGAATATCCTCCTGTACTCGTGAGGGATCCCATATGCTGGGGATAGGATCCCGCTGGCTGGAAATATGAACCTAGTGCCTGGGTCATAGCTGTTGTTCCGTAGGGCACTCCTTTTGGTCCACCCGCATATTGAATGTCTGGAACCACTGACGGCTGAGAAGTAATCACCGGAGTATCAAAATTCAAAGATCTGGGCATCAGTGGGGAATGATCCTCTGCCGTTTTCTTCTGTTTCTTAATTTCGTCAATCTCCCGGAGGATCCTTTCGTTGGTCTTATCCTGCTCTTGTGCATGATTCCTCATCTGCAAAATCAAGGCATAGAGATCATTAGTAGTAGGATTAGTTGAAACAGAAGAAGTAGGTGGTTTTGAGAAAATGGGAGTCGGTTTCTTCGCAGCATTCTCTGTATTCTTCTGGGATCCAGAAGGTGGTGGAGGCAAAGGAGGAACGCCTTGTGAGGAAGTGAATGAGGGCATCAAGTTTGAAGCATTCTTCGATGAGGAAGCCATCTGCTTGGTTGTTGTGAGCCGAATTAAGCACAGAAATGCGTATTTTCTTAAGGACGAAGCACCAATTGCCCCACGGTGGGCGCCAAACTGTTTTGGTCAAAAAAATCTGATGAAGATATTGCAACCAAACTCTTTGTTTAGGGGAATGATGCTTAAAATATATAACAGCGATGAGGATCACTTCAACGTAAAGTGCACAAACAACACAAGGATTTATACGGGGAAAAAGCCCTTGATCAAGAGTTGATCTCCGGCACAAAAAACCCCGGGTGATGGAAACTACCGATCACCAAGCTCAAATAAATGAATAAATGTTTACAACTTCGGATAGTAACGAGCTAGGTACAAGGATCACTACGGTGAAATGTGTAAAAAGTGTAAGTAATTGCTAAGTGTTTGAATGAGAGCTTGTATGAGCGTTTTTACGAGTGTGTGTAACTGAGAAATGACTAAGTGTTTTCTACTAGCTCGTTACTCCCTTTTTAAAATAGAAATAACCACCTAAACTAACTATCCGATTTTCGTGCCAAGCCTCCACGTTCTCCATAACGTCTATTTTTGGTCAAGCACGTGCAGCATAGTTTAGGAATATTCTCCAGGAATGTCGCCTAGACTTGGTCAAGCTTAATATACCTGCGAGATGCTACAAAACATAAGTAAACAATCGTCAGTACGAGGATCCTTAAAGTGATCTATGATCCTGATCCTGAAGCTCTTCTGAGGATCACCACCTGTCACAGAAGTAAGGATCACTAATTAGGATAACGAATAAGGATCACTAATTGTTAGAAAATCCTCCCCTAACAATATATTATCCTTATATTTGGTAGTTTCTTCGAAGGAAGTAAGTGCAGTCCTTGTAAAGGATCATGAAGGTACACAACATCCTGTATATTATGTAAGTAAAAGTTTGCTTGATGCTGAATCCAGGTATTCTCATTTAGAAAAACTTATCCTTGCTTTAATCATGGCATCTACTAAATTACGCCATTATATTGAAACTCATGCTATTATCGGTAAGACTAATTTTCCAATTAAGAATGTTCCCAGGAAAACTGAAATGTCAGGAAGGATGGCAAAATGGGCAGTAAAGCTTAGCGCTTATGATATCAGATATGAACCAAGAACTGCTATCAAATCCCAAGCCTTGGCTGACTTTGTGGCTGATTTCAGTAGTGATCTACAAAGGGAAGCTGAATTGGAAGTTCAACAGCTTGAAGAGACTAAGGATCCTTGGATACTCTTCACATATGGGGCTTCAAATGTCAAAGGAAATGGGCTAGGCATACTACTAAAATCGCCACAGGGGGACATAATACCCCACTCAATTGCTTGTGAGTTTCAAACTACTAATAATGAGGCTGAGTATGAAGCCTTAATAGCTGGTTTGCAAATTGTCAAGCACATGAGGATCAGGTATCTTGAGGTACATGTAGATTCATTGTTAATTACTAACCAGTTTAATGGTTCTTATGCTGTTAAAGGTGAAAGACTAATCAAGTATCTAGAGATAGTCAAGAAATTGGCAGACTCTTTTGTTTCCTTTAGTTTGACACAGGTACCCAGGGAAGAAAATGCAGAAGCTGATGCTTTAGCCAACCTTGGATCATCATTAAAGATTCCAGAGGATATTAAAATCCCCATTATCCATATATTAACTCCTGCTATTGAGGATCATACAACTATGGAAATAGTGGAGGATTCTGCAATCATACCTAGTGATGGTGCACAGTCACATTCAGGATCCTGGATCCTTCCAATCATGAGATATATACAACATGGAGAGATTCCTACAGGAGAAAATTCCAGAGCTTTCAAAGTCAAGGTATCTCAATTTACAATACTAAATAACATGTTATATAAACGATCTCTTGTAGGTCCATATCTAAGGTGCATCGAGGATCCAGAAATCCAAGAAGTCCTGAAGGATTTTCATGAAGGAGATTGTGGAAACCACACTGGGGGCAGAGCACTGTTCTAAAGGATCCTTAGGACATGATACTATTGGCCTACTATGAAGAAGGATGCTGTGGATTATGCAAGGAAATGTGATGCTTGTAAAAGACATAGCAATATCCTTCATCAACCAGAAGAGCTCCTGCATCCTATATCCTCTTCTTGGCCATTTATGAGGTGGGGAATGGATATAGTTGGCAAACTTCCCAAAGCACCAGGAGGAAAAGTGTTTATGCTTGCCATGACTGACTACTTTTCCAAATGGATAGAAGCTAAAGCCTTTGCACAAGTCAGAGAAAAGGAAGTTATATCCTTTATTAAAAGAAACATTATTACCAGATTTGGTATTCCTTCTGAAATTGTTTGTGATAATGGATCCCATTTTATTGGGAGTAGAACTACTAACTTTTGTGACAGTTGGGGGATTAAGATGATAACATCAACACCAGTCCACCCACAAGCTAATGGTCAAGCATAATCATCCAACAAGATCATCATCAACAACTTGAAGAAGAATCTTGGATCCAAAAAGGGAAAATGGGCAGAAGAGCTACCTTATGTGTTATGGGCTGATAGAATAACTCCTAAGAATGCTACTGGCCAGAATCCATTTTCTTTAGTGTTTGGAGCTGAATCTGTGATCCCCACAGAGATGGTAGTCCCTACTGCAAGAACAAGCATCTGTGATCCTGAAGGAAATGCTGAAAACTTGGTTCAAGATTTGGATACCATAGAAGAACTCAGGGATTTAGCAAGAAAAAGATTGGCTAGTTATCAACAAAGGATGGCTGGAGCTTATAACAAGAATGTCAGGATCAGAAAGTTTCAAGATGGTGACATGGTGTTGGGGAAAGCATTCCAAAATACCACAAATCCTGCTGATGGCAAGTTAGCACCAAAATGGGAAGGCCCCTATCTTATTGAAGCTGAGGGAGGAAAGGGGGCATATCGTTTACTAACAATGGAATGTGATTTATTACCAAGAGCTTGGAATGCTGTCCACTTAAAGAGATACTTCATGTAAGAAGGATCCAGGATCCTTAGCCATCCTCATATCTGGTATACATTAAGGATCCTTGGAGGATATATGATCCCTATTCTGGTAATGATTCGATTTTAATTTACCTAATCCTTTAAATTATTTGATTAACAAGGAGAAGGATCCAGAAACCTTTATCCTTCTTTACTAAATTCTGAGTTTTGCAGAAGTTGATGCATCCTTGACAAAGGATCATCCTTGACAAAGGATCAAGTATCCTTTGAAGTTTCTGAAGTCTTTGGGTATCCCCAGTATTTTGTTGGGCTTGTACCCAGTTTTTGGGCTTGTCCCCAGCTAAGGTATCCATTACTTTCTACGAATCAGGTTCTTACACCTTCGCCAGTTGCGCACGATTATCCCAGTGCAATTAAAGGCAATGGGACTAGTACCCGCTTTTGGGGCTGAAAATTTCATTGTACTGGCTGTATTTAGGATCCTAAGTATAATGGTAGATGTACCATACATCCGTTCCTAAGGTTTCTAACGTTTTCACGTTAGCAAAGGTTTTGACATTTTCATGTCACTAAGTTTGGATAGTCGCCAGTAAGGGCCATACTCCAGTTTACACAAGATCCTTTGGGCTTGTCCCTGGTTTTTTGGGCTTGTCCCCAGTTTTTTGGGCTTGTCCCTAGTTTTTGGGCTTGTCCCTAGTTTTTTGGGCTTGTCCCTAGATTGTTGGGCTAGTCCCAAGATACTAACTCTTTCTTTTATAGATTGGATTAGTCCCAAGTTATGTCTCATTCTAGGATTCCAAAGCTAAACAGTTAAGGATCATGGATCCTAACTTTCTACGAGGGTTTGTCTTATGTTCGTTATAATTGTATGCGTTAAGGATATAGGATCCTAACTTGGATTCTCTGGTATGATCCTTATTTACTTTAATTTTATTCTTGGATTATCAGTATCACCTTTGTTCTTTGACAACAGGATATATAATCCTAAAATTGTCTTATTTTTTCAAACTCATTGACTACAGGATAGATGATCCTAAAATTGTCACATTTATCAAACCTTTCGATTAAAGGATATTTGATCCTTGATCATACCCTAAACCTTTTGACACAAACTGATTTTTATACTTATACTTGTTTTGGTCAAAAATCAAGCAATGATAATGCAACCAAACTTTCTGTTGTGAGGTATGATGCTTGAATTGATGAACAACAATAAGGATCACTTTGAAATGTAATGAACAAGTGACACGAAGATTTATACGAGGAAAAAGCCCTTGATCAATGAATGATCTCCGGCATAAAAAACCTCGGGTGATGGAAACTACCGATCACCAACTCAAATTAAACAAGAAATGTATTACAACTTCGGATGACAGCGAGCTAAGTACAAGGATCACTATAGTGTATTGTGTAGAAAAGTGTGTAATCGCCAAGTGAGTTAAGGAGAGCTGGTGAGAGCAGTTGTAAGAGTGTGTGTGTAGCCAAAAATAGCCAAGTGTTTTCTCATTAGCTCGCTACCCCTTTAAAAATGGAAAATATCTACTCTAACTAACATTCCGCAAATGGTGCAAGTCCTCCACGACTCCATAACGTCCATTTCTGGCCAAGCACGTGCGGAATAGGCTTAGAATATTCTCCAGGAATATCGCCAAGACCAAGTCCAAGTTGATACTCCTGCAAAACAATTTCGAATTCAAAGTAGACAACCGTTAGTACAAGGATCCTTATGATGATCTATGATCCTGATCCTGCAACACTTCTGAGGATCACTACTTCAGACAAAATTGAGGATCACTAAACCCAACAGTAAATAAGGATCACTGATCATTTAGAAATCCACCCCTAACAATTGCCCCCAAAATATAAGGAGTAATTATGTAAATAAATGAGTTATATTTTGTTCTTATCCGCAATTAACCAACGGATAACTAGCCGTTATAATCGGACTAGCCGTTGCGAACATGACGTCACTGAGGTGACTATCCTGCAGAATCATCATTATAAATAGGAGTTAGAGATAGGGATCATTTCACATTTAAATTCAAGAGAACTCCCTTTAAATTCACATCCGACGATTAAGCAGGTATTTCTCTTCCCCTTCCTCCTTTACGTTTTCTTTCTTTGCTCCTTCTTTCTTCACCTTCTTCACAATCAAGATGATGCTGAGATCCTCACCGGCGAAGGATCATAAGAAGGACACTCCTCTCAAGAGCCAGGGGATCATCAAGGATTCAGCGAATGAGAGGTGCTGCTTCACTGATCCGCAAATAGACAAAATTCGGCATTGCTTTCCGGCGAACACCTATTTCAAACCGTTTGATCCTACCGTTCTAAGTGACTACATTTCAGAAACTTGGGTAGCTTTCCCGGTCACCCCTTTCACAATAGGATATTCGTATCCTTTCCCTGAATTCACCCAGTCTTTTTTTCTCCCTCACCGGCATCTCCTATATTCAAGCTATGCCAATGATCTGGAGGGTCTTATATACCCTTGAGAGGATCATTGAGCAAGAAGGAATCAACCTGGGAATGTCGGAATTGGCCGAGATGTATGATCTCACAACATTTGGATCCCACCGATATCTGTTCAAGCGTAAACCCGGTGAAGAACATACCATCTTCAAAGCCACTAAGAATGATACTAATTGGAAACGGCGATTCTTCTTTCTCAGAAGAGATTCTATCCCGGATGGAAAGGATCTGCCAAGGAAGTGGAGCACCCATGGTAGGATAGAGGATCCTTAGAAGGATCACTGAGTAAGCTCATTTTTGATGATGATTACTAATATGCTTCTGTTTCTTTTGTGCAGCTATCACATTTTCACATATCATACCTTCACCTGCCACCAAGGAGAGACTTGCTGCTTTCAGAAGACTTGATCCTGCAATAAGGTCATTCAAAACAAACACCCAGGATTCACAAGAAGTATCCTCAGGTTCTGTCACTATGTCAAGTAAGTATCCAGTATTTTGTATAGTCAAATATTTAAATAAATAGTTGAATAGAAATAGGATAAGGATACTTATCTGTTTTAAATATGTAGGTGCTGGAAAGTCTTCACGATCTGCCTCTAAATTCAGTGTTGCCGAGCTTGATACTGTCAGATCCTTAAAGAAGAAGTCTGCTGCTAGCCCCTCTGTTGTAATCCCCAAGGCTACCACTTCAAAGGGAAGAGGTGGAAAGAAAAGAAAAACCTCTGAAGCTGACAACCTTCAAGGCTTGCCTCTGATCCGCCATCAATTCCTCGAGTACTTTAATGATGTAAGGATCACTAACTCAGACTAGTTATCCTATCCACTTGAAGATCACTTGATCCTAATCTTTGCATTGTCTTTTTTTTGTAGAAATTTGCGGAGATCGAGGATTATGTTGGGAATGTTGAAGAGCTAGAGGAGAAACACTCTGACCTCCAAAAAGTTGCCATGCTCAAAGACCTCAAGATCGCTTCCCTTGAAAAGGATCTCAACAATGCCAAAGCTCAAACAGCTGCCATTCTGATCAACTTTGATTATGAGAAGAGCGAGATCACGGAGGATGCTAAGGTATCCGCTGCCATCACCATGTACAAGACCAAGCTACAGATGGCTCAAGAAGCTCAGGATCCCGCATTTGATAGGAGCAGCTGGGACATGGAAGGCTGGAAGGCCAGGCTGGCTGAGTTGGAGGATGAGGATGAGGCTGACGAGGTCCTGGCAATCGAGGCTAGTGGTAGTGGCAAGGATCAGGCGAAGGATACTGGAGCTGGAGGGGATGATGATGCAGCGAAGGTGTAGGCTGCATGAATGGGCGATGAAGGACATTTCTAGACGTAGCCGGAGCCCATTTTTTAGTTTGGTTATGGTTTTTATTTTGATGATGTTTTGATGAGCAATAGTTGGTCTGTACTTAAACAATAGTAATTAGGGTTGAGGATCATGGATGATCCTTTGAACAATAGGTAGGATTACAATTGGTGGAGGGATCCTCTGTTTGGGGGATGAAGCCATTGTGATCCTGCCGTCTTTTAATTCCTGCACTATCAAGACCCTTAGACAATGGACACCCTTTGCCAACCCATGTGGACGGGCCACGTTTTGCTGGTAGAAACGTGGGTTGGCAATTTTGACAACCTTAAAGGGTTTAATCTTTTGTGAATAAAATAACTTTAACTTTTTGGCTATATCCCGTGTTGATATCCTTGTTAGTATTTTACTTTCCAACTATTGTGATGTTTATTTTGTTTAAACTTATCAAATAGAGAAAAAATTTAAGAAATATCCTCAAAAACTTTTAGGATATGATCAAGAATCACATATCCTATAATTGATAAGTTCTGAAAAGTAATATAGTTTAAGGATCACAAGTTCAGTTGTCAAAGGATAAGGGTTACTTAAATAAATAATGAATAAAATCAAAATAGTTAAGGATCATACCTGAGAATCCAAGTTAGGATCCTATCCTTTAACACTTAACATCAGGATAACCCAGAAGACAAACCTTAGTAAAAGGTAAGGATCAAGGATCCTTAGTCGTTTAACTTCAAAAACCTGAAATAGGATACAACTTGGGACTAAGCCAATATAAGATGAAAGTTAGTAACTGGGGACAAGCCCAACAATTCTGGGGACAAGCCCAATATACTAGGGACAAGCCTAAAGGATAACTGGGGACAAGCCCAAAGGATAACTAGGGACAAGCCCAAAGGATAACTGGGGACAAGCCCAAAGGATAACTGGGGACAAGCCCAAAGGATCGTATGTAAACTGGAGTATGGCCCTCACTGGCGACTATCCAAACTTAGTGACATGAAAATGCCAAAACCTTAGCTAACGTGAAAACGTTAGAAACCTTAGGAACGGATGTATGGTACGTCTACCATTATACGTAGGATCCTGAATATAGCCAGTACAATGAAATTGTCAGCCCCTAAAGCGAGTACTGGTCCCATTGCCATGAACTATACCAGGATCATCGTGCGCTACTGGCGAAACTGGGGACAGGCCCAAACTGGGGGCTAGCCCAAATAACTAGGGTCAAGCCCAAATAACTGGGGTCAAGCCCAAATAACTGGATACTTCTGTGGATACTCAATCCTTAGTTAAGGATACGTGAACCTTCAAAACTCAGAATCAAGTAAACGGAGGATAAAGGATGCAGGATCCTTATCCTTATATAAGAGATTAAAAGAATGAAATAGTTTGAGATTAGAATGTTACCAGAAAGAGGATCATCTGTCTGTAAGGATCCTTCAAGGATACTTGTCAAATGAGGATCATGGATCCTAGTCACATAAAATACTTCTTCAAATGGACAGCATTCCAAGCTCTTGGTAGCAAATCACCTTCCATTGTTAGCAATCGATATGCCCCCTTTCCTGCTTCAGCTTCAATCAAATAGGGGCCTTCCCACTTTGGTGCTAGCTTTCCATCAGCAGGATTGGTGGTATTTTGAAATGCTTTCTGTTTTGGTCAAAAATCAGACGAGGATGATGCAACCAAACTCTCTGTTACGGGGTATGATGCTTGAATTGGTAAACAACAATGAGGATCACTATGAAATGAATTGCACAGGGGACACAAAGATTTATACGAGGAAAAAGCCCTTGATCAATGTATGATCTCCGGCATAAAAAACCTCGGGTGATGGAAACTACCAATCACCAACTCAAATTAAACAATAATTCTTTTACAACTTCGGATGAAAGCGAGCTAAGTACAAGGATCACTATAGTGTATCGTGTAGAAACGTATGAAAAATGCTAAGTGTTTTGCCAAGAGCTGGTGAGTGCAGTTGTACGAGTGTGTGTAGCCAAAAAATAGCCAAGTGTTGTCTAATTAGCTCGCTACCCCTTTTAAATTTAGTAAAATATCTAAATAACTAACTATCCGCAATTCATGCCTTCTCCCCACGTTCTCCATAACGTTCACCATGGTCAAGCACGTGCGGAATAAGCGTGGAATATTCTTCAGGAACGTTACCAAGACTAAGTCCAAGCTGGTATTCCTGCAAAACAATATCGAATTCAAAGCAGACAATCATTAGTATAAGGATCCTTAGGATGATCCATGATCCTGATCCTGAAGCACTTCTGAGGATCACTAACTTACACAGAAGTAAGGATCACCAAGCAGGATAATAATTGAGGATCACAGGTCATTAAGAAATCCTCCCCTAACAATTGCCCCCAAAATATAAGGAGTAATATTGTAAATAAACGAGTTGTATTTTGTTGATCTTATCCGCAACAGACTAACGGATAACTAGCCGTTGAAGACGGACTAGCCGTTGCAAACCTGACGTCACTGAAGTGACAATCTCTAAATTCTCAACCGAAGATCAATCAGGTATCTCTTCTCCTATTTCTCCTTCTCTTACTCTGTTTTTCTTTCTTTACCAACATCACGTTAAGAATGATGCTCCGGTCCTCCCCCGCCAAGGATCACCAGAAGGATAGCCCCTTGAAGAGTCAAGGGATCATCAAAGACTCAGCGAATGAGAGGTGTTGCTTTACTGATCCACAAGTAGATAAGATCCGGCATTGCTTTCCGGCGAACACCTTTTTCAAACCCTTCGATCCCACTGTTCTAAGCGACTACATTTCTGAGACATGGGTTGCCATTCTGGTTACCCCATTCACCATAGGATATACCTATCCTTTTCCAGCTTTTACCCAATCCTTTTTCTCCCTTACCGGCATCTCCTACATCCAAGCTATGCCGATGATCTGGAGGGTCTTATATACCCTTGAAAGGATCATAGAGCTGGAAGGGATTGATTTAGGAATGTCGGAACTGACAGAGATGTATGATCTCACGACGTTTGGATCCCACCGATATCTGTTTAAGCGAAAACCCGGCGAAGAACATCCCATTTTTAAAGCCACCAAGAATGATACAAACTGGAAACGACGCTTTTTCTTTGTCAGAAGGGATACCATTCCAAACGGAAAGGATCTACCAAGGAAGTGGTCCACCCATGGTAGGACAGAAGATCCTGAGAAGGATCACCAGGTAATCTTGCTCTTGTGATAGGATCACTAACCCCCTTTTGTTTTATGTTATGCAGCTGTCACTGTTTCACACCTCATACCGTCTCCCGATACTAAGGAAAGGCTTGCTGTTTTTAGAAGACTCGGTCCTGAAACAAGATCATTCAAGACAATCACCCAGGATTCTCAAGAGGTATCCTCAGGCTCAGTCACCATGTCAAGTAAGTATCCTGCTTTTTAATTAGTTAAAGATTTAAATAAATAGTTAAATAGAAATAGGATAAGGATACTTATCTTGCTTTGAATGTGTAGGTGCCGGAAAAGCTTCCAAGCCTGCCTCCCAGTTCAACATGGCCGACCTTGACACTGTTCGATCCAGAAAGAAGAAGGCCATTGCCAGCCCTAGTGTCTCCATCCCCAAGGCACCCATTAAAGGAAGGGGTGGCAAGAAGAGGAAAAATTCTGAGATAGAGGATCTACAAGGCCTGCCACTGATCCGCCACCAATTCCTTGAATACTTCAATGATGTAAGGATCACCAATTCTGCCTAGGTATCCTACTTATTTGAGGATCATCTGATCTTGAACTGATTTGTCTCTTTTGCAAAAATTTGCTGAGATTGAAGACTACGTGGGGAGCGTTGAGGAGCTGGATAAGAAGATTGCTGACCTCCAACAAGTTGCAGTGCTCAAGGATCTTAAGATTGCTGATCTCGAAAAAGCCCTTCAAGACGCCAAGACTAAGACAGCTAAAATCTTGATCGACATCGACTACGAGAAGCATGATCTCATAGAAGGTGCAAAGGTCTCCGCTGCCATCACAATGTACAAGACAAAACTGAAGATGGCTCAGGAAGCTCAAGATCCTGACTTCGACAGAAGCAGCTGGGATGTTGAGGGTTGGAAGGCGAGGTTAGCTGATCTGGAAGATGATGAGGAGGCTGAGGAGGTTTTGGCGATCGAGGCTGGAAGTAGTGGGAAGGATCAGGTGAAGGATATCGAAGTTGGAGGGGATGAAGATGCAGCGAAGGTGTAGGCTGCACGATTGGGCAATGATGGACATTCCTAGACGTAGCCGGAGCCCAATTTTTTAAATTCGGTAGTAGTTTGTTTTGTGGTTGTGCTGTTTTAAAACAATGATGGTCTGTATTTGAACAATAGTTTTAGGATTAAGGATCTAGGATCCTTTGGATAATAGGTAGGATTACAAATGGTGGAGGGATCCTCTGTTTGGGGGATGAAGCCATTGTGATCCTGCCGCCTTTTGATTTCCTGCACTTGCTATAACCGCATAAACAATGGACACCCGTTGCCAACCCATGTGGACGGGCCACGTTTTGCTGGTAGAAACGTGGGTTGGCAATTTTGACAACCTTCGACAGTTAAACCTTTGTTAATAAAATAACTTTAATCTTTTTTGGCTTATCTTATGTTGTTATCCTTGTTTGTCCTTTTAATTTTCAATTGTTTTGATGTACACTTGTCTGAGTAAGAAAAGTTGAACAAATTAGATAAAAAATTTAGGATATGATCCAGGATCAAATATCCTATAGTTGAAAAATTCCAAAAAGTGGTATATTTTAAGGATCATGAGTTCAGTTGTCAAAGTATAGGGTTATTCAAATAATCAATGAATAAAATCAAAATAGTTAAGGATCATACTTGAGGATCCAAGTTAGGATCCTAATCCTTAATACTATAACCAGGATAACCATAGGACAAACCTTAGTAAGAGGTAAGGATCAAGGATCCTTGGTTGTTTAACTTCGAAGATCTGAAATAGAATATAACTTGGGACTAAGCCATTATAAGATAAAAGTTAGCAACTGGGGACAAGCCCAAAGGAAAACTGGGGACAAGCCCAAGGATAACTGGGGACAAGCCCAAGGATCGTGTGTGAACTGGAGTATGGCCCTAACTGGCGACTATCCAAACTTAGTGGCATGAAAATGCCAAAACCTTAGCTAACGTGAAAACGTTAGAAACCTTAAGAACGGATGTATGGTACGTCTACTATTATACGTAGGATCCTAGGTATAGCCAGTACAATGGAATTATCAGCCCCTAAAACGAGTACTGGTCCCACTGCCATGAACTATACTAGGATCATCGTGCGCTACTGGCGGAACTAGGGTCAAGCCCAAATAACTGGGGTCAAACCCAAGTGACTGGTTGCTTTTGTGGATAATCATCCTTTTGCTAAGAGTACCTGAACCTTCAAAACTCAAAATCACGTGAAAGGGGGATAAAGGATGCAGGATCCTTATCCTTATGTGAGAAAGTAAGGAAATGAAATAGTTTAAGAGTAGAATGTTACCAAAATGAGGATCATCTGTGCTTTAAGGATCCTTTAAGGATATTTATCATGTGAGGATCATGGATCCTTATCACATGAAGTATTTCTTCAAATGGACAGCATTCCAGGCTCTAGGTAGCAAATCACCTTCCATTGTTAGCAATCGATATGCCCCCTTTCCCGCCTCAGCTTCAATCAAGTAAGGTCCTTCCCATTTTGGTGCCAACTTTCCATCAGCAGGATTGGTGGTATTCTGAAATGCTTTCCTTAGTACCATATCACCAACTTGGAATTTCCTGATCCTGACATTTTTGTTGTAGGCTCCAGCCATTCTTTACTGATAACTGGCCATCCTTATCCTTGCCAAATCTCTGATTTCTTCTATAGTATCCAGGTCTTGAACCAAGTTCTCGTCATTTTCCTCAGGATCACGAATACTTGTTCTAGCAGTTGGAACTATCATTTCTGTAGGGATCACTGATTCTGCCCCAAATACCAAAGAGAATAGAGTTTGGCCTGTAGCATTCTTAGGAGTTGTCATATCAGCCCAAAGCACATAAGGTAGTTCTTCTGCCCATTTCCCTTTCTTGGATCCAAGCTTCTTCTTCAAATTGTTGATGATGATCTTATTGGAGGATTCTGCCTGACCATTAGCTTGCGGGTGGACTGGTGTTGATGTTATCATCTTAATCCCCCAGCTGTCAGAAAAGTTAGTAGTTCTGCCCCCAATGAATTGGGAACCATTATCACATATAATTTCAGAAGGAATACCAAATCTAGTTATAATATTTCTTTTAATGAAGGATATAACTTCCTTTTCTCTGACTTGGGCAAAAGCTTCAGCCTCTATCCACTTGGAGAAGTAATCAGTCATAGCAAGCATGAACACTTTTCCACCAGGTGCCTTAGGGAGCTTACCAACTATATCCATGCCCCATCTCATGAATGGCCAAGTGGAGGATATTGGATGCAATAATTCAGCTGGTCGATGAAGGATATTGCTGTGTCTCTGACAAGGATCACACTTCTTAGCATACTGCACAGCATCTCTCTTCATAGTTGGCCAATAGTATCCTGTCCTCAGGATCCTTGAGAATAATGCCCTGCCCCTAGTGTGGTTTCCACAATCTCCTTCATGGAAGTCTTTTAAAACTTCTTGGATTTCAGGATCCTCAATGCATCTTAAATATGGTCCTGCAAGAGATCGTTTATACAACATATTATTTAAAATTGTGAATTGAGATACCTTAATTTTGAAAGCCCTAGGGTTTTCTCCTATAGGAATCTCTCCATGTTGTATGTATCTTATGATTGGAAGGATCCATGATCCTGAATGAGATTGATTATCATCACTAGGGATGATTGCAGAATCCTCTCATATCTCCATAGCCACATGATCGTCGATAGCCGGGGTCAGGATATGGATAATAGGGATCTTGATATCCTCCGGGATCTTCAAGGATGATCCTAAATTGGCTAATGCATATGCCTCTGCATTCTCTTCCCTTGGTACCTGTGTCAAACTAAAGGATACAAAAGAGAGTGCAAATTCTTTGACTATCTCCAAATATTTGATTAGCTTTTCACCTTTAACAGCATAGGATCCATTAAAGTTATTAGTGATTAACAAAGAATCTGCATGTACCTCAAGATACCTGATCCTCATATGCTTAGCAATTTGCAAGCCAGCTATCAAGGCTTCATATTCAGCCTCATTGTTAGTGGTTTGGAACTCACAAGCTATAGAGTGGGGTATTATGTCCCCCTGTGGCGATTTTAGTAGTATTCCAAGCCCTCTTCCTTTGACATTTGAGGATCCATCAGTATAGAGTATCCAAGGATCCTTGGTCCCCTCTAGCTGCTGAACTTCTAACTCGGCTTCCTCTTGCAAATCACTACTGAAATCTGCCACAAAGTCGGCTAATGCTTGGGATTTAATGGCTTTCCTGGGCTCATATCTTATATCATATGCACTAAGCTTCACTGCCCACTTAGCCATCCTTCCTGACATTTCAGGTTTCCTGAGGACATTCTTAATTGGAAAATTAGTTTTGATGATAATGGCATGAGTTTCAAAATAATGTCTCAATTTAGTAGATGCCATAATTAATGCAAGGATAAGTTTTTCTAAGTGTGAATACCTGGATTCAGCATCAAGTAAACTCTTACTTACATAATAGACAGGATGTTGTGTACCTTCGTGATCCTTAACAAGGACGGCACTTACTGCTTTTAAGGATACCGCGAGATATAGGGATAACACATCTCCTTTTTCTGGTTTCATCAAGGCCGGGGCCGAGGATAGGTAATCCTTAAGAGCTCTTAAGGCACTTTCATGCTTCTCAGTCCACTCGAATTTCTTGTTCTTCCTTAGGATATCATAGAATTCCTTGCACTTTTCTGAGGATTTGGATATGAATCTGTTTAAAGCTGCAATCCTGCCTGTTAACCTTTGAACATCCTTAGCATTGGCAGGGGACTTGATGTTTACTATAGCTTTGATTTGTTCTGGACTGGCTTCGATGCCTCTCTTTGTCACCATATATCCTAAGAATTTACCTGCTTTAACACCAAAGTGACATTTTGAAGGATTAAGTTTCATGTTATATTTGTCAAGGATATTGAATGCTTCCTCCAAGTCTCTTAGGTGATCCTCAGCCATTTTTGATTTTACCACCATATCGTCTATGTAAACCTCCATAGTCTGTCCAATCTGATCCTTGAACATCATATTCACTAGCCTTTGATAAGTTGCACCTGCATTTCTTAGTCCAAATGGCATAGCAATATAACAGTATATACCAGTTGGAGTCATAAAGGCTGTATCCTCTTGATCGGATGGTTCCATTTGGATTTGTTGAAATCCAGATGAAGCATCCATAAAAGTTAACAGTTCATGACCCGCGGTTGCATCCACCATGGAGTCAATGTGGGGTAATGGGAAAGGATCCTTGGGACATGCCTTATTTAAATCGGTGAAATCGACACATACCCTCCACTTTCCGTTTTTCTTTTGAACAACAACCACATTGGCCAACCATCTTGGATACCTGACCTCTCTAATTATACCTGCTCGGAGTAATTTCTCTACCTCCTCCTTGATAATGGCATTTCTTTCTGGTGCAAATTTCCTCCTCTTTTGATGGATTGGTTTGAAGGACCTATCAATGCCAAGTTTGTGAGTGATTATATCTTTAGATATACCTGTCATGTCTTCGTGTTTCCATGCAAAGGTAGTCTTTCTCCTTTTGAGGAAGGATATGAGGTATTCCTTTATTTCGCCAAGGATCCCTGATCCTATATAAACTTTAGATTCAGGATCATCAGGATCCATAAGGATTTCTACTACATCCTGTTCTCTTGCCTCAAAGACATCCCTTGGAGGACGCTTTAATTGCTATTGCTCCCTTGACTTTGATGCTGGTTTCATTGATGAGGTGTAGTAGTTCTTAGCCTCTTGCTGATCACTATCAATCTTCACTATTCCCCAAGGACTAGGAAGCTTCACACATTGATGATAAGTGGATGGGATTGCCTTCATGTCATGTATCCAAGGCCTGCCAAGGATAACATTACAACAAGATAAACAGTCAATAACACAAAACTTTTGGTAAGAATGTAGGCCTTCGATATAGATTGGGAGTTTAATGTCCCCCAGAGTATTCTTAGTCTCGCCACGGAATCCCACGAGCACAGAGGATCTTGGTATGATATCGGATTCAGGAATATTCATCTTCTTGAGGACATCAAGCTGGATAATGTTCACAGAGCTTCCTCCGTCTATAAGGATCCTGCGAACAAAATGGTTAGAAATAAAAAGAGTGATAACCAAACCATCATGATGAGGATCCTGAATGTCAACACGATCATCCTCATCGAAAGTTATTACTTTTCCTTCGGAGACACTGGATGTTCGAATGGGTCTATCTCCATTATCCATCTTGGTTTCCTTTGCATGTCTTTTAGCTGCAGAGAAGGATGTTCCACAAATGTCTGATCCTCCAGAAATAAAGTTTATAACTTGTGCATCTGCTGGAGGGGCTGGAGCTTTCTCTAGGATCCTTTCAGGATCCTGAGTCCTTGACTTCTTTCTCCCCAATAATTCTTTCAAGTGCCCCTTGCTCAACATGTATCCAATTTCTTTTCTCAGTGCGATGCATTCTTCTGTGAGATGCCCAAAATCTTCATGATATGCGCACCACTTTGACTTATCTTTAGTTGCAGCTGGTCTGTCATTTTTCCTGGGCCATCTAGCTTTATCAGCTAAATTCTGCATCGCAAGGATTAGTTCATTGTTATCAACAGAAAAACAATATTCAGAAATTGGAGGATAATCCTCATCATCCTCTCCTTGTTCAACAGCATGCACATTCTGGTTATCAGATTTGTTATAGGATCTGAACTTGTTGTTCTTGAATGAGGATCCTTGCTTCTCTTGCTTTGAGGATCCTGCTAACCTCTCCTGGATCCTTTTGTCATCCTCTAGCCGGATGAACCTAAGGGCCCGGGTTCTTACCTCATCTAGATTCCTGCATGGTGTCATAACAAGATCATCATAGAATAATGAATCCCTAAGCAATCCCATTTTAAAGGCTTCAACAGCCGCAGCTATATCCAGGTTAGGGATATCTAAGGATTCTTTACTAAATTTAGTGATATAATCCCTTAATGATTCATTATGACCTTGGGTTATCCTATACAGATCACTAGTTAAACGCTCAAATTTTCTACTACAAGAAAACTGGTTATTAAATAGGTTAACTAGATTAGCAAACGAGGTAATAGAGTAAGGGGGAAGACTTAGCAGCCATTTAAGAGCCGATCCAGTAAGAGTGGATCCAAATCCCTTGCACAGACATGCTTCCTTTAACCTTTCTGGGATGGTCTTAATCTCCATCCTTTCCCTGTACTGTGCTATGTGTTCTTCAGGATCTGTTGAACCGTCATACAACTTCATGGTAGGCACATGGAACCTCTTGGGTATCTCAGCATCACAGATTGGTGGTGCAAAATGAGATATCTTGTGGCTCCCATCTGCAATCTCCGGGATAGGCTTGACCACTCATGGGACACTTGATATCATATCCTTTAACTTTTGCAATTCTCTGGCCATGGCATGATTGATACCTGTATCCTGCATAAGGCCATGGTTAGTGGTATAAGAATTATTGAAAGTGTTACCTCCCATGGGATTCAAATTAGGAAGAGCGGATGTGAATCCATATTGTTGAGGCTCTGGAATGACCGATGGACCAGTAGAAGCAATGGTCTGCATTGGAATGAAATCTCCCTGATGGATATCGGAGCTCCTTGATTGCAAACTCCTTAAGGATCCCGAAATCTGGAAGGATCCCTGAAACTGAGAGGATCCTTGAACCTGGGAAGATCCTGGGACGTAGGAAGATCCTTGAACCTGGGAGGATCCTTGAACCTGGGAGGATCCTTGAAACGGCCAGAATGCTTGAATCTGCTGCGCTCCTGAGTATCCTCCTGAGCTTACGAAGGATCCTATATGCTGAGGATGGGATCCTACTGGTTGGAAGTATGACCCTGAAGCCTGAGTCATTGCTGATGATCCGTAATGCACTCCTTTTGGCCTTCCCACATATTGAACATCTGGAACCGCTGAAGGCTGAGAAGTTATAACCGGAGTATCGAAATTCAAAGATCTGGGCATCAGTGGAGAATGATCCTCTGCCGATCTCTTCTGTTTCTTGATGTCTCCAATTTCTCTAAGAATCATTTCATTGGTTTTGTCCTGCTGCTGTATATGCTCCTTCATCTGCAAAATCAGAGTAAACAAGTCACTAGTAGTAGGAGTATAAGAAGCAGAAGAAGTTGGAGGTTTTGAGGAAATGGGAGTTGGTTTCTTCTCGGCATTTTTCTGAGGTCCAGAAGGTGGTGGAGGCAAAGGTGGAATGCCCTGGGATGAATTGACTGCAGACATCGCACTGGAGGTGTTCTTTGATGATGAAGCCATCTGCTTGGATGTAACGAACCGAAATGATCACAAGAATGAGAATTTCTTAGGAATGAAGCACCAATGGCCCCACGGTGGGCGCCAAACTGTTTTGGTCAAAAATCAGACGAGGATGATGCAACCAAACTCTCTGTTACGGGGTATGATGCTTGAATTGGTAAACAACAATGAGGATCACTATGAAATGAATTGCACAGGGGACACAAAGATTTATACGAGGAAAAAGCCCCTGATCAATGTATGATCTCCGGCATAAAAAACCTCGGGTGATGTAAACTACCAATCACCAACTCAAATTAAACAATAATTCTTTTACAACTTCGGATGATAGCGAGCTAAGTACAAGGATCACTATAGTGTATCGTGTAGAAACGTATGAAAAATGCTAAGTGTTTTGCCGAGAGCTGGTGAGTGCAGTTGTACGAGTGTGTGTAGCCAAAAAAATAGCCAAGTGTTGTCTAATTAGCTCGCTACCCCTTTTAAATTTAGTAAAATATCTAAATAACTAACTATCCGCAATTCATGCCTTCTCCCCACGTTCTCCATAACGTTCACCATGGTCAAGCACGTGCGGAATAAGCGTGGAATATTCTTCAGGAACGTTACCAAGACTAAGTCCAAGCTGGTATTCCTGCAAAACAATATCGAATTCAAAGCAGACAATTATTAGTATAAGGATCCTTAGGATGATCCATGATCCTGATCCTGAAGCACTTCTGAGGATCACTAACTGACACAGAAGTAAGGATCACCAAGCAGGATAATAATTGAGGATCACAGGTCATTAAGAAATCCTCCCCTAACACTTTCCTTAATACCATATCACCAACTTGGAATTTCCTGATCCTGACATTTTTGTTGTAAGCTCCAGCCATCCTTTGTTGATAACTGGCTATCCTTATCCTCGCTAAGTCCCTGATTTCCTCTATAGTATCCAGGTCTTGAACCAAGTTTTCAGCATTTTCTTCAGGATCACGAATGCTTGTTCTTGCAGTTGGAACCACCATCTCTGTAGGGATCACTGATTATGCCCCAAATACCAAAGAAAATGGAGTTTGGCCTGTAGCATTCTTGGGAGTTGTCCTATCAGCCCAAAGCACATAAGGTAGCTCTTCTGCCCATTTTCCTTTCTTGGATCCAAGCTTTTTCTTCAAATTGTTGATGATAATCTTGTTGGATGATTCTGCCTGACCATTAGCTTGTGGGTGGACTGGTGTTGATGTTATCATCTTAATCCCCCAGCTGTCACAAAAGTTAGTAGTTCTATTCCCAATAAATTGGGATCCATTATCACAAACAATTTCAGAAGGGATACCAAATCTAGTAATGATATTTCTTTTTAATGAAGGATATAACTTCCTTTTCTCTGACTTGAGCAAAGGCTTCAGCCTCTATCCACTTAGAGAAATAATCAGTCATAGCAAGCATGAATACTTTTCCACTAGGTGCCTTAGGAAGCTTTCCAACTATATCCATTCCCCATCTCATGAATGGCCAAGAAAAGGATATAGGAAGCAAGAGCTCTGCTGGTTGGTGAAGGATATTACTATGCCTCTGACAAGGATCACATTTCTTGGCATACTCCACAGCATCCTTCTTCATAGTGGGCCAATAGTATCCTGTCCTCAGGATCCTTGAGAACAATGCTCTGCCCCCAGTGTGATTTCCACAATCTCCTTCATGGAAATCCTTTAGGACTTCTTGGATTTCAGGATCCTCAATGCATCTTAAATATGGTCCTGCAAGAGATCGTTTGTACAACATATTATTCAATATTGTAAATTGAGATACCTTGATCTTAAAAGCCCTAGGGTTTTCTCCTGTAGGAATCTCTCCATGTTGTATGTATCTCAAGATTGGAAGGATCCATGATCCTGAATGAGATTGAGTATCATCACTAGGGATGATTACAGAATCTTCTCCTATCTCCATAGCTACATGATCCTCGATAGCCGGGGTCAGGATATGGATAATAGGGATCTTGATATCCTCCGGGATCTTCAGGGACGATCCTAAATTGGCTAATGCATCTGCCTCTGCATTCTCTTCCCTTGGTACCTGTGTCAAACTAAAGGATACAAAAGAGAGTGCCAATTCTTTGACTATCTCCAAATATTTAATTAGATTTTCACCTTTAACAGCATAGGATCCATTAAAGTGATTAGTGATCACTAAAGAATCTACATGTACCTCAAGATACCTGATCCTCATATGCTTTACAATTTGCAAACCAGCTATCAAGGCTTCATACTCAGCCTCATTGTTGGTAGTTTGAAATTCACAAGCTATGGAGTGGGGTATTATGTCCCCCTGTGGCGATTTTAGTAGTATTCCAAGCCCTGTTCCGTTTAGATTGGAGGATCCATCAGTAAACAGTACCCAAGGATCCTTGGTTTCTTCAAGCTGTTGGACTTCTAATTCAGCCTCCTTTTGCAAATCACTACTAAAATCTGCCACAAAGTCAGCTAAGGCTTGGGATTTGATGGCAGTCCTTGGTTCATATCTTATATCATATGCACTTTGCTTCACTGCCCACTTAGCCATCCTTCCTGACATCTCAGGTTTCATGAGAACATTCTTAATAGGAAAATTAGTCTTAACAATAATGGCAAGAATCTCAAAATAATGTCTTAATTTAGTGGATGCCATAATTAATGCAAGGATAAGTTTTTCTAAATGTGAATACCTGGATTCAGCATCAAGTAAGCTCTTACTTACATAATAAACAGGATGTTGTGTACCTTGGTGATCCTTAACAAGGACCGCACTTACTACTTTTGAGGATACCGCCAAATATATGGATAACACATCTCCTTTTTCTGGTTTCATCAAGGCTGGGGCTGAGGATAGGTAATCTTTAAGAGCTCTGAGGGCACCTTCATGCTTCTCAGTCCATTCAAATTTCTTGTTTTTCCTCAGGATATCGTAGAATTCCTTACACTTTTCTGAGGATTTGGATATGAATCTTTTCAAGGCTGCGATCCTGCCCGTTAATCTTTGCACATCCTTAGAATTGGCAGGAGATTTGATATTTACAATAGCCTTGATTTGCTCTGGACTTGCTTCAATGCCCCTCTTTGTCACCATATATCCTAAGAATTTACTTGCCTTAACACCAAAATGACACTTAGAAGGATTTAGTTTCATATTAAATTTATCAAGGATATTGAATGCTTCTTCCAAGTCTTTAAGGTGATCCTCAGCTTTCTTGGACTTAACCACCATGTCATCAATATAGACTTCCATAGTGTGTCCAATTTGTTCCTTGAACATCATATTAACTAGCCTTTGATAAGTGGCACCTGCATTCCTTAATCCAAACGGCATAGCAATATAACAGTATATACCAGTGGGGGTCATAAAGGCCGTATCCTATTGATCAGATGGTTCCATCTGAATTTGTTGAAATCCAGTTGAAGCATCCATAAAAGTTAACAACTCATGACCCGCGGTAGCATCCACCATGGAGTCAATGTGGGGTAAGGGGAAAGGATCCTTGGGACATGCCTTGTTTAAATCTGTAAAATCGACACATACCCTCCACTTTCCATTTTTCTTTTGAACAACAACCACATTGGCTAACCATTTTGGATACTTAACCTCTCTAATCATACCTGCCCGAAGTAGTTTATCTACCTCTTCCTGGATAATGGCATTCCTTTCAGGTGCAAATTTCCTCCTCTTTTGATGAATTGGCTTAAATGACCTGTCAATGCCAAGTTTATGAGTAATTATATCTTTAGATATACCTGTCATATCCTCATGTTACCAGGAAAAGGTGGTTTTCCTTCTTTTGAGGAAGGATACTAGCCCCTGTTCAATATCGCTAAGGATCCCTGATCCTATGAAAATCTTGGATTCAGGATCATCAGGATCCATGAGGATTTCTTTCAAATCATGTTCTCTTGCCTCCAAGACATCTCTTGAAGGATACTTTAATTGCTATTGCTCCCTTGGTCTTGAGGCTGGTTTCATTGATGAGGTATAGCAATTTTTTGCCTCATGTTGATCACTCTCAATTTTCACCACTCCCCAAGGACTTGGAAGCTTTACACATTGATGATAGGTGGATGGGACTGCCTTCATGTCATGTATCCATGGCCTGCCAAGGATAACATTACAACATGATAAGCAATCTATAACACAAAACTTTTGATAAGAATGCAATCCTTCAATATAAATTGGGAGTTTGATGTCCCCCAATGTATTCTTAGTTTCTCCACTGAATCCCACAAGTACTGAGGATCTTGGGATAATATCAGACTCTGGGATATTCATCTTCTTGAGAACATCAAGCTGAATGATGTTCACAGAGCTTCCTCCATCTATAAGGATCCTGCGAACAAAGTGGTTAGAAATAAATAATGTAATTACAAGACCATCATGATGAGGATCCTGGACGTCAACACGATCATCCTCATCAAAGGTTATGACTTTATCCTGGGTGACCACGGAGGTCCGAACGGGTCTGTCTCCACTATCCATCTTGGTTTCCTTTGCGTGTCTCTTTGCTGCTGAAAAGGATGTACCACAGATGTCTGATCCACCGGATATGAAATTTACGACTTGTGCATCTGCTGGAGGAGCAGGAGCCCTTTCCGGGATCCTTTCAGGATCCTGGATCCTTGACTTCTTTCGACCCAAGAGTTCCTTCAAATGCCCCTTGCTCAACAAGTAACCAATTTCCTTTCTCAGTGCAATACACTCTTCAGTGAGATGCCCAAAATCCTCATGATATGCACACCACTTGGACTTATCCTTTGTAGCAGCTGGTTTATCATTCTTCCTTGGCCACCTAGATTTCTCACCTAGATTCTGCATTGCAAGGATTAGTTCATTGTTATCAACAGAAAAACAGTATTCAGAAATAGGAGGATAATCTTCATCATCCTCTTCTTGTTCCACTGAATGCACGTTCTGATTATCAGGTCTGTTGTAGGACTTGGATTTGTTGTTCCTGAAGTAGGATCCTTGTTTATCCTGTTTTGAGGATCCTGCTAATCTATCCTGGATCCTTTTGTCATCCTCTAGGCGGATGAACCTAAGGGCCCTGGTTCTTACTTCATCAAGATTCCTGCAAGGTGTCATTACAAGATCATCATAGAATAATGAATCCCTAAGTAATCCCATTTTAAAGGCTTCTACAGCCGTAGCAATATCCAAGTTAGGAATATCCAAGGATTCTTTACTAAACTTAGTGATATAATCTCTAAGTGATTCATTTTGACATTGTGTTACCCTATATAGATCACTAGTTAATCGTTCAAACTTTCTACTACAAGAGAATTGACTATTAAACAAATTAACTAGATTAGCAAATGAAGTAATAGAGTAAGGGGGAAGACTTAGCAGCCATTTAAGAGCAGATCCTGTGAGTGTGGATCCAAATCCCTTGCATAGACATGCTTCTTTTAACCTTTCAGGAATTGGATTGATCTCCATCCTCTCTCTGTATTGAGCCACATGCTCCTCTGGATCCGTCGAACCATCATACAGCTTCATGGATGGTATCTGAAATCTTTTAGGTATCTCAGCATCACATAAGGGTGGTGCAAAACGAGATATCCTATGGCTACCATCTGCAATTTCAGGAATGGGTTTAACCACTCCCGGTACACTGGATATCATATCCTTAAGCTTCTGTAGCTCCCTAGCCATGGCTTGATTGATACCTGTATCCTGCATAAAGCCATGGTTAGTGTTGTATGAATTGTTAAAAGTGTTACCTCCCTGAGGATTCATGTTTGGAATTGCTGATGTGAATCCATATTGACGAGACACTGGTACGATCAAAGGACCAGAGGAAGCAATGGTCTGCATTGGTATGAAGTCTCCTTGATGAACGTCCGAACTCTGAGGCTGCATACTTCTCGAGAATCCTTGGTCCTGAAGGATGTTGGATCCTTGAAGTTGAGATGATCCTTGAACCTGAAAGGATCCTGGAACCAGAGAGGATCCCTGGACAAGGGAGGATCCTTGGACCTGGGAGGATCCTTGGACCTGGGAGGATCCATGGACTGCATGCATTCCCAAATATCCTCCTGACGTGAAGTATCCTTGATGCTGAGAAGAGGATCCTGATGGCTGAGGATAGGATCCTTGAGGCTGGTAGTGAGAGCCAAATGCCTGATTCATTGTTGTTGTTCCATAACGCCTTCCCGGTAATTCACCCAAGTATTGCACGTCCGGGACTGCTGAGTGTTGGGAAGTTATGGCTGGAGTGTCGAAGTTTAGCGATCTTGGCATCAGAGGAGAGTGATCCTCCACTGACTTCTTCTGTTTCTTGATCTCATCGATCTCCCGGAGGATCCTTTCGTTGGTTTTGTCCTGCTCTTGTGCATGATTCCTCATCTGCAAAATCAGAGTGTAAAGATCATTAGTAGTAGGATTAGTTGAAAAAGACGAAGTTGATGGTTTTTGGAAAATGGGGGTTGGTTTCTTCGCAGCATTCTTAGCATTCTTCTGGGATCCAGAAGGTGGTGGAGGCAAAGGAGGAACGCCTTGTGAAGAACTGAATGAGGGCATCAAACTTGAAGTATTCTTCGCAGAGGAAGCCATCTGCTTGGTTGTAACGAACCGAAATGACCACGAAAACACGAATCTCTTTAGAAATGAAGCACCAATTGCCCCACGGTGGGCGCCAAACTGTTTTGGTCAAAAATCAAGCAATGATAATGCAACCAAACTTTCTGTTGTGAGGTATGATGCTTGAATTGATGAACAACAATAAGGATCACTTTGAAATGTAATGAATAAGTGACACGAAGATTTATACGAGGAAAAAGCCCTTGATCAATGAATGATCTCCGGCATAAAAAACCTCGGGTGATGGAAACTACCGATCACCAACTCAAATTAAACAAGAAATGTATTACAACTTCGGATGATAGCGAGCTAAGTACAAGGATCACTATAGTGTATTGTGTAGAAAAGTGTGCAATCGCCAAGTGAGTTAACGAGAGCTGGTGAGAGCAGTTGTAAGAGTGTGTGTGTAGCCAAAAATAGCCAAGTGTTTTCTAATTAGCTCGCTACCCCTTTAAAAATGGAAAATATCTACTCTAACTAACATTCTGCAAATGGTGCAAGTCCTCCACGACTCCATAACGTCCATTTCTGGCCAAGCACGTGCGGAATAGGCTTAGAATATT